>JARHVA010001321.1:3447500-3607500 GCA_037957365.1 Torreya grandis | reverse complement strand
ATAGGTATCATCATTATCTTGCATAAAGTATTAAAAATTATCTTATTGGTATCCATTGATGTTTAAAATTTGTGCTTGATTCTAATCAACAACAATGGGAAGTTTCAAGCTGTGGGATATTGCGGCTTGAAATAACCTCCAGCTTTTAGAGAAGCTAGTCTCTTTTTTTGTATCAAGTGTTGGGGGAAAAGGGATAGGAAATTAAATAGAACCACAAATGAAAGAATTAAAACCTAACTATGGTGATGCGCCTGAGTGTAATCCTAATCCTAACCTAAGCACAATGAGACTATATGTAGGATTCAATTACATTTAAGAGCAGACAAGCGCCTGATCAACATAAAATATCAAAAAAATAGAAATAGAGGCTCACAATAGGGACTTCTTTCGCTGAGATACAGAAAATGTCAACCAAGGCATAGAGTTCAATCTTATTATAATAATCATCCAATCACATAAGAGGCACAAAATTCATGTACAATTATGTAAAAATTTTGACTCAAGAAAATGAGACAAAAGCAAATGACATTCCTAACCACAACTCTAGAAAATCTACAATATAGACTACTTTTGCAAATGACATAGATAATATCAAAGAAGGCATAGAGTTCAATCTTATTAATTCATTCAGCCACATAAAAGGAAAAAAAACATGCACAGTTACATCAACTTTACAACCCAAGAAAATGAGACAAAAGCAAATGATACTACTTGGTCAAAAACTCTAGCAAGTCTAAAACTATAAAAAAGTCCTCTTTTTTTTTTACAATAATATTGACCCCTCTTTATAGCTTTGGATGCCTCCTTCCATCATCCCCCTTCCCACTCAATTCTACTCCATCATTAACTCACAAGAGACAAATAGACAATGCTTTTAATGCCTTGGATGCATCCTGGTCTTATCAAGAACTGCCCTGACTGCGGCATGGTGATTCATGACTAGTACCTCTTTCTGAACCTAAATTTCTCATTCCATCACCCGTTTAGCCACGCAACTATCTCTTCTACCTCTATTTATAGGGGACAAATAGATGGCCCTTTTAATGTTTGCAGGCTCCACAAATATACCCAGTGAACTGTTCCATCTACTTGAATTAACTCCAGCTGAGTTTCCCTCTATTTTGTTTTATGGCGATAGATACATGGAACACTCTGTTATGTCAAAACAGGAGAAGACACTTAGTCAGTTTCTTGAAAATCCTCTTATTACTTAGAAGGCACTAAATAACGACACTTAGTGCTTTTCCCTGCTTCATCAAAGACACGTGGTTCTCTCCGCTTCTCTTTAGCTATGCTATAGAATCATTCGGGGCACATATTAGACTCTTATGGATGGTGACACTTGGCAGCTTCTATAGACTTTTGAAGCAACACCTGGGACCCACCACAATCTTTATTTAGCCATGAAACTCAAAGATGATCTCTCGATCATTGACATGTGGAGGCTTCCATAGCTTCAGAGAAGATATGTAGCGTCTTTCGCTGCTTTAGTTAAGGGTATATGGTGGCTTCTACTTTTCTTGGGGATGGAGTAGGGAGGGGTTCAAAAAGTGACACTTGGCAGCTTCCACTACTTTTTGACACTTTATAAAAAATGAATGATGCCTTGATACCTTTCAAGAAGGTACTTGACCCCCTTGGTTTTTGGGACACTCTCTTAAACTTCTTGATGAACCAAAATAGTTCAATGGTTCAACGGTTTAACATTGTGCGCCATTTACACTTTAACCGAGATATTGAACCAAAACGTTAAACCAAAACATTGAACCCAGGTGTTGAACTAACCATCTCTCAAATGGTGACACGTGGTAACTTCTACTTTCCTCTAAAAAAGGTAGTCCAGGTCCTTTTGCGACTGCCACCTGGAACTTTTCACCACTCCCTGCTACTTAGCTTGTTGAAGATGTTTGTTGAAAAAGATGAACCACGAGTACCGATATGAGACATAGATGTTGACACATGGAAGCTTTTTCTTAGCCACTATTTGATATGTGGCACATTCTACATCCCACTTGAAGGTTATGAAAAGTGCCTCAGATGATGCCAGTTCACTGACATCATGTTTCGGAAGGTGACACTTGGTGGCTTCCACTCAAATTCAACATTTAGACAAAATGAAATGAAGGAAACAGAAAGGGTGAAAGAGAACCCATGTTAGGATAGTGAAACTTGGTGGCCTCTGCTACACTTTAATACTTAGACAAAAAATGAACCCACACTCTACTCTAACTCTGCCGCTATGACCAAGGTATGCAGGAACCCAAACTGTAGAGCTCGACTAAAAATTTGAATGCAATGTAGAGTAAAAATTTACTCTACAGTTACTGGTGACCCTCAAGACTTTTGAGCCTAATCAAAAATAAAACTCCACCTCCTAATAGATCAAAATTTCAAAAATCATAGCTTTGAAAGAGCCATCGACATGTCTAAAAAGCACTTATTTAAGAGAAAAGTGGGGAAACAACAAAAAAAACAATGCGGAAAAAGGAAATTATTTAACTATAATACATGAGAGACCCAAGTCAATTGAAATGTTTCAAATAGATTCTATTTATAGGAATCTCTTTAGGTTCTCCTTCCATTGATTCCATCTCAAATGAATTCTTCTGTTTGCACACACAAATTTTATACAGGCCAGTCTATAATGCTTCAAATTTAGTATGCTGACCCGACTTGGCAGCTCTTGCATCCCATTTCAAAAAAATTGAGCCTAATTCAAAATTAGGATCTGAAGTCCTTTTATCAAAATATTTCTTAACCATTACCTGATGCTTAATCAATGAATCATGGGCTATATCCCTCTTTTCTTGAACTTCCAAAAGTTCTGCGAGTCTGACCTGCATGGGGCCATTTTTTTCAATTTCAATTTGTTTTATTAGCTGGAGAGCAGGGATTTCCAAGCTTAAGGGAATCACAATAGACTTTCCATATACCAATTCATATGGAGAAATTTTGATCACCTACTTAGGCATGATTCTATTAGCCCATAGTGCTAGATTACACACTTTATGCCACTCTTTGTGATGATTGGCCCCTACTCTTTTGATGAGTCTTATCAGGTTCTTGTTGGTTGATTCTGCCAGACCATTACCTTAAGGGTAATAGTTAGATGACATCTTCAGATATATTCCATGTTTCAAGGCAAATTCAAATACTTTAGACCCCAAGAATGCTTGAGCATTATTTGAAATGATGGTGCGAGGGGACCTAAAGTGAGTAGTGATATCCCCTAGAAAGTCTAGGATCACATTCTCTGTTGCTTCTTTAAGTGGGACTACCTCGGTCCATCTAGTGAAATAGTATGTGGTAGTCAATAGCCATTTTTGACCCATACTAGACACTAGATTTATCATTCCAATGAAGTCAAGACCCCATTGAGCAAAAGGTTCATCCACAATTATAAGACTAAGGGGCATGGATGCATTCCTCCTCATCCCCGTATAATATTGGTAGGATTGCCATTTTCTAACCAGCTGATAATAATCTACAAATAAATTAGGCCAAAAATATCCTACCTAACTTATCTTTATGGCTGTGGTCTTTGTAGAAAAATGCCCCCCTGATATTCCATGATGCATTTCATGTAGTATTCTCTTTGCTTCAGCCTATTCTACACATCTCAACAATTTTATGTCATAATTTCTTATGAAAAGGACTTGTTCAATTAAAACAAAATGAACTCCCTGTATCCTATAATATCTCCTCTTATTTCGAGGGAGTTATCTCAGATAATCCCCTTTTTCATAAATTGAATCCTGCTTGTGACCCAGGATTCCTGATCAACCTCTCATAATTTTAGCACCGTCTCCGTCTCTCCTTCTAAATCTGCTTCCTCAGGTGGCATCTTTTCAAGTACTTGGGTTATATATTGGCACAGACCCCTGCTCTAACCAACTTGGTGGGTCTGACCTCTACATCATATTCAAGGATCTTAGTGATCCAATTGGCTCTTTTCTCAGTAATTTCCCCCTCCATGATGTATTCCCTGACACTTGGGTGAGCTACAAGTACAAGATCTTGTTCCCTGATATCATATGCCTAAATTTATTGAGGGCTTTTACCATGGCATAGGCTTATCTTTTGACAAAATTATACTTGGTCTCATAATCCCTGAGATTTCTCAAGAAAAAGGCTATTGGGTGTTCTCCTTCTAACCTGTTGTTCTTCTGAGTCAAGACAACAACAATACTTGACTCTCCTCCATAGACATACATTATGAAGGGCTTGAAAAAATCTAGATTTTTAAGCACTGGGGCTACTGAGATAGCCTTCTTGACCTCCTCGAAGGCTTGCCTTCCTTCTGTAGTCCATTTGAAGACCAGGTATTTCTTTAGCAAGAGTGTCATTGGTCTTACCAAACCTACAAAATTAGATATGAATTTACTGACAAAATTGATCTTCCCTAAAAATGACTGAATTGCCTTTCTACGTACTGGAAGCGGTAGGTTCATTATAGCTATGATTCTCTCAAGATCTATAAAAACTCCTTCTTTAGAAACTATGTGCCCCAATAATTTACCCTAAGGTACAAAAAAGATGCATTTCTTGGGATTCAATGATATCCCAAAATCTTGACATTTCTTGAAGACATATTCTAAATGATCAAAATGATCATCAACATTCTTTGAAAAAATAGTGAGGTCATCCAAATAGACTAGGATAATCTTATTTATAAGTTCCCCAAAGGCTATATCCATATCTCTTTGAAAGGTGGCTCCCGCATTTGATAGACCAAATGGCATCTTCACGTAGGCAAACATTCCCCATTTGGTAGTGAAAGTAGTTTTGTACTGGTCTTCCTCAGCTAGCCAAATCTGATTGTATCCAGAGAAACCATCTAGTAAAGAAAATCTCTCTGATCTAGCCATAGTTTGTAAGATTTGTTCCATGGAGGGCAATGGATAGTGGTCTTTCAGAGATGCTCTATTTAGATCTCTAAAATCTACACACAGTCTTACGTCTCCATTCTTTTTCCTAACTGGTACTAGATTTGATACCCAGGTTGAGTGCTTAATTAGAAATATTATTTTGGAATCTAAAAGTTTCTGCAACTCATCTACCAATAGAGGCTCAATCCTTGGATTTACTAGCCTCTGTTTCTACTTGATGGGTTTAGACCCTTCAGTGAGTTCTATTGTGTGCTGGATAATGTCTCTATTATATCCATGACGGTCTTCATAGTTCTAAGCTATGACTCTGTCATATCTCTAGCACAATTAAACAAGTCTTTCCTTCTCTTCTTGAGTTGCAAAATTCCCAAATTTTAGTCTTTTCCCGTCACTCACCTCTACTTCAGAATAGTCTGCTTTGTCTACCTAGAACCTCTTCTTTCCCAGGCTTACATCCTATGGGTCAAACAAGTTTTCTAAGGTGATCAATCCCTTGGGGAGCTTATTAGTCCTCAATTGTATAATCTGATCACCATATGCCTCTTCTATTTTGGTTTGCAACTGATTAGCAAACTCATCTGATTGTTGTAAGAAAGAGGCTACTTGAGCATCATTTTCAAACACTTACCAATTTTCATCATTGTTTGGGATGGTCAGCCTCACCATAACTTTTACTGACTCATTGTTAACCAATAGGCCAGTTGCTGGGTTAAACTATGAGCCAATTTGGGCCATCCTATCATCCTCAAAGTTTTGACTTCTAGGGATTATCTCAATATTGAAAGCTTCAAAATCTTCTATCAAATCTCAAATCTTACGCTTGTAAGATGTCATTCTTACATTTTTGGCTGCTGCCTTTTCTCTAATTTGCTTTACTACTAATTCTAAATCTCCTTTTACTTTTAGGTTCTTAATTCCCTTTTTCTTGGCTAATAGGAGCCCATGTACCAAATATTCATACTCAGCATCATTATTAGTGCAAGCAAATTGGAATCGGATAACCCTTAAAATTTTATCACCATTTAGAGTAGTAAGACAAATTCCTACTCCAGCACCATGTTTACTTCTTGCCCCATCAAAATTCAAAGTCCAGATCTCTAAATTTTGAGCAGTAGGTGCTTCTTCCCTTATAACATTTGGGATTGCCTGATCCTCATCAAAAATGATGTATGTGCCCAAACCAGTAGAGTCATAGTTCCCATACGGGTTGCTATGCATCATAGCCAACAACTGGCTGTCTTCTTCTTCTTGATCATGCTCAGTCTAGTTGCCTAGCTCTTCAACAAAAATCCTTTCTTCTTTATTTAACATGGCATGATCTACTTCTAATATTATTGTTGGTTTGTTGGTGATATGGTCTTTGGATAGTGGTTCAGATAGAATTTTCATCTTTGAACCGTATCTAGTTCTCAAGATGAGGTGAGACCAGTCAAGAGACATATATCCTCCTATTTTTGCTGTAAAGTCTCTGGATAAACATAAACTAAAAACATGAGGTATATCTATGACAACTATATATCTTGGTTGACAATTATGTTGGGACATGTGTATAATTGTAATGGAAGCTGTTTGATTCTCCCTATAGTTTGTACCATTTTGCCATCTAGCTACATAACTCCCTTTGTAAGAGGTTCATATTTTATTTTCAAAGCATCAGCTATTTGCTTGGGCATCACAGTTGTACTAGCTCCTGAATCTATCAATGCATTGTGCAAGAGTTTCTTTCCCACTATCAGAGTCAAATAGAAAGGCTCTGGCTTGGATTTACCTACTTGTGCTGCATCGTTCACGAAGGCTATTATCTTTGGAGGAACTGCATCTTTGAGCTTTTCCTTTCCAGCAGGTCCTTCCTTGGTAACAACACCTTTGGGCACTGCTTTCCCTTGCAAAGCTTCTTGTAGTAGTGTCTTTTGTTCAAGAATAACTAAAATATCCCATATCGATACTTGTGTTGGAGTCTTCTTTAATTGGTCCACTATATTGATTGGTCCCAAAGACTGAATTTTTTGGTAATAAGGATACCTCAGTTTTTCCTGAATCTGGGTAAGAATCCCTTGATCTTGTAGTGACTGAGACACTTCTTGTCTAACAATATCTTTCCTTTGTCCTTGAGATGGAAGATTACTCTAGACTTGACCACTTACTATCTCGGGTTACTCCACCATTCTCCTCTTTGATCTGGTGTAATAATCAGATTACACCACTAGCCTTTGAGAGGTAGATGCTTCATTCAATAAAATTGCTTCTTCATCCTCAAACCATGAGAACAAAGCATGTTTCGGGGCAATTTCTTCCTCTTGTTGCAAGGTTATTCCTTGCATCTGAGCCACTAGAACTAAATTCTACATACCAGGGGACTGGTAGGCTTGATTGTTACTGGTACTAGCAAACTGACCATCCATTCTCCTCTGCTCTGCCACCCTTTGTTGTAGATTAACCCTAGGACAATCTCTGGGTGTATGGGCATCATTGCAAGGGAAACACTAAGCATTAGTATCATCCACATAATTATTCTGGCCTAGAACCATCTCCCTATTTGAGTTGGGAGGAATGGTCTATGAGGGTGTGGGAACTGCAACTAATTGATTTGCTGGCTGATGGTTAGTTTGTTTTGGAAGACCTTGATATTGGTTTGGTTGGGACAAAAACTTGTTTCCTTGATAGCCTTGATAAGGGGGCTTAGGGAAAGTATTCTGCTGCCTCTTTATATTAATCAGCTCATTGGAAAATGTCCTCAGGATATTCTTGATATCATCCATCTCAGATGACTGAGCAGGGGCTGATTGCTTTGTAGATGATGGAGGGTAAGTATACATAGACACAGGTTGGCTTACAACTTTAGGAACTTCTTGAGGTAAGGGAAAGGAGATCTCTGGGAACATAGGCATGGGAGGCCTTGGAGGTAACTTTCCAGCATCTATTAAATGATTCTCAGCTCTGATTGCATAGTCATAAGCCCCTAGTAAAGTGTGTCCTCCTAATGATTGAATCATAATAGATATATCTGAATTCAAGGCTTTGAGGTAAAATGCTATGGCCATACTAGGAGGTGGTTTAGCTATAGCAGGGATTTTGTCCTAAGTTTTCTAGAATCTGGTGTTGAAATTAGTCATGTCCTCTTGTGGTCCCCTTTTAATGGTGATTAACTATTGTAATAAAGAAGACTTATCACCTTTCTCTGCAAATCTTTCAAAGAACTGATCCTCAAGCTAGTCCCATGTGGATATGGTATTTGGGGTCAAAGACCGATACCATTCTAAAGCCTTCCCTTTGAATGAGGCTGCTAACAACCTTATGGCCACATTTTGTTGTGTGACAACATGTATGACACAGACATCTAATATATCTTGGAGATGTTTTACAGGTGTTTTAGAGTCCTGTCCACTGAACTTGGGCAAAGATTTTAAGGCATTTACTGGGATAGGATCCCAAATAGATGGTGGTGTTGGGAGGATTAAGGGGCTACCAGTGTTCTAGCTTACATAATTTCTTGGGGGTACAGTGGCTCCCATGTTTGGTACTAGTACAAACTGGTTAGCTCTTCTTCTTAGACCAATTACAAGATGTGGCAAAAGAATACCTAAATTTGTAGCAGATTGCGATCTAGTGATTGGTCCACAGCTCTAACTCCTCATAGCTCTCTGGTTCATACGGTCTTGAAAGAAACTTCAAGACTGGTCCCACCGGGCATGCCAAAAACTATTGATGTTTAAAATTTGTGCTTGATTCTAATCAATAATAATGGGAAGTTTCAAGATGTGGGATATTGTGGCTTGAAACAACCTCCAGATTTTAGAGAAGCTAGTCTCTTCTTTTGTATCAAGTGTTGGGGTAAAAGGGATAGGAAATTAAACAGAAATGCAAATGCAAGAATTGAAACCTAACTATGGTGATGCGCCTGAGTGTAATCCTAATCCTAACCTGACACAATGAGACTATATGTAGGATTCAATTACATTTAAGAGCAGACAAGTGCATGATCAACATAAAAGATCGAAATAATAGAAATAGAGGCTCACAACAGGAACTTCTGTCGCTGAGATACACAAAATGTCAACCAAGGCATAGGGTTCAATCTTCTTATAAGAATATTCCAATCACATAAGAGGCGCATAAGTCACATACAGTTATGTAGAAATTTTGACTCAAAAAAATGAGATAAAATCAAATGACATTCCTAACCACAACTCTAGAAAATCTACAGCATAGGCTACTTTTGCAAATGACATAGATAATATCAACAAAGGCATAGAGTTCAATCTTCTTAATTCATTCAACCACATAAAAGGCACAGAAACATGCACAGTTACATCAACTTTACAACCCAAGAAAATGAGACAAAAGCAAATGATACTACTTGGTCAAAAACTCTAGCAAGTCTAAAACTATAGAAAAGTCCTCTTTTTTTTACAATAATCCTGACCCCTCTTTATAGCTTCAAATTCCTCCTTCCATCATCCCCCTTCTCACATAATTCTACTCCATCCTTAACTCATAGGGGATAAATAGATGGTGCTTTTAATGCCTTGGATGCATCCTAGCCTTATCAAGAACTGCCCTTATTGCAGCATGGCGATTCATGACTAGTACCTCCTTCCACGCCTAAATTTCTCATTCCATCACCTGCTTAGCCACGCAACTATCCATTCTACCTCCATTTACAAGGGACAAATAGATGGCCCTTTTAATGTTTGCAGGCTCCACAAATCTACACGGTGAACTGTTCCATCTACTCGAATTAACTCCAGCTGAGTTTCCCTCTATTTTGCTTTACGGCGATAGATACATGGAACACTCTATTATGTCAAAACGGGAGAAGACACTTAGTCAGTTTCCTAAAAATACTCTTATTACTTAGAAGGCACTGGAGAATGACTCTTGGTTCTTTCCGATGCTTCATCGAAGACACGTAACTCTCTCTGCTTCTCTTTAGCTATGTTGTAGAATCATTCGGGGTACATATTAGACTCTTACAGATGGTGACACTTGGCAGCTTCCACAAAATTTTGAAGCAACACCCGGGACCCACCAAAATCTTTATTCAGCCATGAAACTCGAAGATGATCTCTCGATCGTTGACACGTGGAGGATTCCACAACTTCAAGGAAGATACGTAGCGTCTTTCACTACTTTAGTTAAGGGTATGTGGCGGCTTTCACTTTTCTTGGGGATGGAGTAGGGAGGGGTTCAAAAAGTTACACTTGGTGGCTTCCACTGCTTTTTGACACTTTAAACAAAATGAACGATGCCTTACTACCTTTCAATAAGGTACTTGACCCCCTTGGTTTTTGGGACACTCCCTTGAACTGCCTGATAAACCAAAATAGTTCAATGGTTCAACAGTTCAACACTACACACCATTTACACTTTAATCGAGATATTGAACCAAAATGTTGAACCAAATCATTGAACCTAGGCATTAAACTGACCATCTCTCGAATGTTGATATGTGGTGACTTCCACTTTTCTCTAAAAAAGGTAGTCTAGGGCCTTCCACGATTGCCACCTGGCACTTTGTGCCACTCCCTGCTACTCAGCTTGTTGAAGACCTTTGCCAAAAAAGATAAACCATGAGTACCGATATGAGACAAAAATACTGACACGTGGAAGCTTTCGCTTAGCCTCTATTTGATATGTGGCACATTCCATGGCCTACCTAAGGTTATGAAAATTACCTCAAATGACGCCAGTTGGCCGGCGTCGTGTTTCGAAAGGTGACACTTGGCGGCTTCCGCTTGAATTTAACATTTAGACAAAATGAAATGAAGGAAACAAAAAGGGTGAAAGAGAACCCGTGCTAGGATAATGACACTTGGTAGCCTCCACTGCACTTTGATACTTAGAAAATGAACCTGCACTCTGCTCCAACTCTGCCACTACGACCAAGGTATGCAGGAACCCAAACTGCAGAGCTCGACTAAAAATTTGAATGCAACGCAGAGTAAAAATTTACTCTACAGTATCCTCAACTTGAGAATTCCCTTGGGGGTAATAAGGAATATAAAGTGTATGATGAGTCTTATATTTTACACAAAAATTATTTATTATATTATTCTCAAAGGATGATTCATTGTATTTAATAATAGAGGGAAATAAAACAAATTGAGGGTTAATATGACGCATGAGAAATCTACAAATGTCTTCACCAATGATGGATTATAAAGGTATTATTTTAATGCATTTTGTAAAATATTTGGTAACTATGATAATATACTTGTGGCCATTTGATGATGGAGGATTAATTTTTCTAGCTAAATCAAATCCCTAAATGGAAAATGGCCAAGGAGAAACAATAGGTTGCAATTCTTGAGATAATGCATGTGTTAAATTACTATGTCTTTGACATTGCTCACATATTTTTGTATATTCCTAGCAATCATGTTCTATTGTAGGCTAGTAATAATTCATTGTTAATAACTTTTATGACATGGATTTATCATTAAAATATCCACCGTGCCGTCAATACCATAAACGTTTTATTATATTAACTTAGCTTCTTCATGCCCAAGACATCTAAGAAATTTACTATAAAAGGACCTTTTGAAAATGGCATCTCTTCCCAATTTTATTTTATCATTTCTTGAAAAGTTAGGGGAACAATATATTATGATAAAATTTTGTATGTATCTACACCATTTTGAATTACTCATACAACTTTAAAATACAAAAAATATATAGAGCTTATAAATTTGATAATTTAATATATGTTATTTTAATCACTTGATTGTCAATATGGCATGATCAATTATGTTATCAATAGGAACAAGGAAATCAACACTAGCCATAGCATCTACATGGTGATTATTTCTTCTAGGATATTTATCAATCTTAAACTCATCAAAGTTGGCAATCAAACAGAGATCTAAATTATGATATGATGTCAATTTATCTTCTTTCATTTGAATGATATATATTACTTTGTTTCTAATGAGTATAGAGTCACCATACCCCTTGATAAAGTTATAAAATATAATTATGATTTCAATTTCCATGAAATACCTGATAATCACAACCTTCCATGCATAATTCAAAATTTTGGTCACATAATTTTTTTATTTTTATTCATCTTCTTAATGCTATAAAATATTGTTAACTACTGTGAAACTCTGTAATCTATGATGATTTCACAGGTGTCAAATTTAAGACAATCATGACAAAATCTAATTTAATAATGCATTATGTGATGGGTTGATGGACACAAATTTGAAATAGTCATTTTAAGATAGGTTGACAAGCATCTAATTTAATATAGTAATCATATAATCCCTCGAAGTTCCTCTCATAGACATCATATATTTCAAAGGATCCACCTTGGAAATGACCTGAGTTTCATTATTAAGCGTGTAATGTCTTGGTTTTTTGTCATAAATAGAACAACTAAGAATAAATTCTCCAATGAGTTGTAATTATTTTCATTATCTAACAATGTAAAACTAATGTAATAAATAACATGCTCTTTGTGATCATCATCATATTGTACAAACAGGTTTACTAATGCATACACAGTAGCAAAAATGTACAACAACAAGAGCGGTCTAGAATAAGTGGAATCATAACATGAAGATTAGTTAGATATCATTTAATTTCATCAAATACTTTTGAAATTATTTTTCCGATTAAAACTTGGTATCTTTAAGTAAAAATATTGAAATGGCTGGGTTTTATCAACTAAGCAAACAATAAAAGGTTGGATGGATTAGGAGGAGGATTTTAATAATAATTTTTACCTTCTTAAGATCAACTTTTATACGTCTCCAATAAAATATTAAACCCCAATAGTTTTTGTGTTGTAATCCTAAAGATACATTTCTTGGGATTTAATTTAAGTTTATTTTTTGTGATCATTTAAATATTTATTGTAAATCATGAAGACGGTTTTCATATTTTTAAATATTTTCCTATGATTTCATCAACACAGCCTCTAGAATATTGTGCACATAATCATGAGAAGGAGAAGGAGAAGGAGAAGGAGAAGGAGGAGGAGAAGGAGAAGGAGAAGGAGAAGAAGTAGCAGAAGGAGCAAAAGCAGCAGAAGGAGTAGAAGCAAAAGAAGGATAAGGAGAAGGAGAAGGAGAAGGAGTCTTTGGAAAGATAGAATTGAGAAGGTAGATAAAGAGATGGTATGAAAAGTTTTGTGGTTGGTTTTTTATTTGAATATTTTTCTAGTGATGAGTGGTAAGTGAAATAAATAAAATAGTGACAAAAATTAGTGTAAGCCTTGAATGAGAAGAGATATTAACAAGCTCAAGAAAGAGACAAGCTCATAATGAGAGGTTGATAAAGAGAGATAGTACTAGAGTGAAGGACAAGATTTGGAAGGCCCAAGTGAGGTCTGATATAGGAGGTTCCAGATGTGAACCAAAAGAGAGAAGTGGTCCAAGTGTGACCAAAAAAACAAATATAAGAGAGAGTGTGTACCCAAGAGAGGTACTCAAGAATAATATGAAGGGGGAAGTAGAGAGAAAGGTGACAAATAGGGTTCAGTTGAAAAGCCACAAGAGAGAGAAGTTATCAAGAGAAAATAAGAGATACAAATGGATGGAGAAATGAGGAAATATATGATGAATTTGGATATTAAGTTGATGGAGTTGTTAGAATATTGTGAACAATGGGTTAGATAACAAGAGGTAGGAGGCCCATGGTAAGGATGGGTGATGAAGAAATAGTGAAGTGGTCAATAGAGCTACTCATGAAAAGAAGAAGACATGAAATGAAGAAAGAAAGGATAGAAAATCCCATGGAGGTTTGAAGAAAATCAAGTTGTCAAGAGAGCAACATGAGGATGAAGAAGTAGAAAAAAGAGTTTTCATAGTGAAAAAGGTGAATAAGGAAGAAAAAACAATGCCCAAGCAAGCAATTGAAGAAGAAGACAAAGGAAAGAAGAGGGTGTCCATTCAAGAGGCACTTAAAGGGACATTATGGTCTCTTTGTTTTATAGATAACATTATATTTGAGTTTTTATATGTAGGTATGAAGATAGTGAATAACCAAGTCAAGAGTCAGGTGTTAAATTTGACAAGAGATGGGGCGGTATCAGTACCCATGTAACAAGAAGAGTGTAAAGATGAGAAAAGATAGTTTAAAGTTGTTCCAAAAGGAGAAGATGATGCTAAGGGATTCATTCAGTCACTCCATGAAGAACTAGAAGATGAAGTAGAATTTTTTTATACCTTAGAAAACATAGAAGAAAGAGAAGTGATAGTGGAATACATGATTGAAGTTGTCAAGAAAATAAAGAATATTAGTTTTAGGTACAAGTATCGACATGAGTAGTAGCAGGAGAGAAAACAAAGGATCAATTGGAAGAGGAATCATAGACATAAGTGTGGCAAAAAAGAACACACTCATTTATATGAGAGTCTGAATGAAACAGATCATTGGAGGCAAGTTATTTTATTCCTTTGGGAGTATGATGCAAGGGCATCTTGGGAGTGCTCAAAAAAGTGCTTTGGAGTCATGTTGGTGCATGAAAATTTAAATTTATGTCCATCAATAATTTCTTACCTTTTTCTAGTTTGAAATTTCATACCATGTAATGAGGAGTTGAGGATTTTTAAATAAGTCTAGATGAGTCTTGGTGTTATTTATTTGGTGAAAAATAATTTATTATACCTTATGGTCTTATAATAGGTCGTACGAGTGGTTTATAGTTATATGTTATGTTGTATGTGTGAGGTGGAAGTCATGTGGAACCACCACCCTACGTAGGTTTAGAGTTCATGAGAGTTATTATGTCAATAAATGGTTAGATTTATTTTTTTATGAGTTTTTTAATTTTTAAAAGGTTATATAGTATGTACTTAGAAGATAGGGTGATGTGAAAGATATGAAAAAAATAAGGGTAGACAGGTTTGAAATGGAAGAAGGTTTACCAAAAATGGTCTAATGGACTATGTAAGTCCATTATATATTGATTTAAAGTTTATAAGGAATATATATTAATGATGGATTTGTTATGGAGCTTTTATGCATATTTTAATTTAAGAACTTGCATGATTAAACTTGTTGATCCCTATAGTCCCATGTATTCTGAGTTTGTGTGTTGAATGAATCAAGAAAATAAGAGTGTATAAACTTGTCTTGGAGATTTTAATTACTATATTAATGTTGTATTATGTTATCTTCAAGTTTTACATAACATATTTTATTATTTATTAAAGCATTTAGTATTTAGTTATATATACAGGAATACCCATGTTGACAAAGGTATTCTATAGGTGGAAACTATGCATGGTTGTCAGGTAAGAAAAAGACTTTATGATCCTTAATAATGAAATAATTGGAGTTACTCTTTGATTATAATATGTCAAGAAAGATTTTTAATTTTATCTATTTTGGTGACAGTTACAACAAACAACCCCCTTTTTTCCTATGTCAGTTTGTGTTGATAGGACTGTGAATTTCATTGTAAAGAAAAAAGTAGTGTTCACAATCCTTTATAAATGTATCTAAGGAGAATTAGATGTAATTTTAGACAAAATTGTATAAGGAATGTAAAAAGGATTCATTTATATTAATATTCTTGGTTGGACATATTGGTTTTTCCTATAGTGTGCATGGTCAAACTAAACTGTGTTGTTTTTTGTAATAAAGAATCACTGAGATGAGTGGTAATTGTTTTAGAGCCTTGAATTATATTTAGTAAGTGAATTTGGAGTTTTTTAACCCTTATATTACAGAATGTTGGGTTTGATTCAATTATCTAGGGTCATAGACCTATGGATAATCAATTGATTTACATAGTCAGCTATGGATTGGGTTAGAAATCCTTAACAAAAGGTTTGCAACTAATAGCCAACACTTGGAGAACCTAGGTGAGGTCAAAAAAGACATAATAAAGTGAATACAATTATTTTAAACCTAATAAAATTATCTTGATGTATTTCTTTAGCTCTCAATTTTTAATAGAGTCATATAAACCCTAAATTAGGTTTTTGTATGTATAGTGAGTTTCCACCATCAAAATAAGATAAAATTTTGTGTGTAGAAATGGGTTAGGTCAAGTAAATATATTTTTGAATAAAAAAAATTATATGTACTTTTTAGTATGTAAAATGGGACACTGAGTTGAAAACAAGGATAAAAGGCCTAAAAGGCCTAAACATGAAGTTGAAAGGTGTTGAAAAGGTGATCTAATGAGAGAATTGATGTATGAAATTTCAGGAGTAGGCAAACCTAAATAGAGGGTACTAAAAATATGATTTTTTTTCCTCATTTGAATCCATATAGGATTGTACTCAATGAATATGTTTTAAATTAGGGCTACAAAGTTTGGATAAAGGTAGAGCAGAGTTGCCTAAAGTTGTCTAAATGCATAGTGGAAGGTTGAGAATGATTTGAGGGATATACTAGATTTTTTGAAGCATATATTAGGTGCCTAGAACCCTAAATAACGGTGAGTAAACATAAAACAATGAATTCATATTGCCTAAATGGGGTAGTTAGGAAAACATGAGTGTAAGAAGAGTTTTTTGAATGAAGTAAAAGGGTAGAGTGGTAAAATGGTTTGTTGTGGTGTGTAGTGATGTGAAAGAATGTTTTGAGAATCTTAATAATCAAGGAGTTTGTGATAGATATATTTAGGACAAATAGATATAGTTTTTAAAATAAATACTTGAAAGTTTTGAAACAAGAATAAGTACATGCAGGTGAAGGATATAAGTAGAGTTTGACAAGGAATGGAATAGCTCTACATCAATTGGCCAAGGTCCAACATTATGGATTTCATCATATTTACAATTTTAGTAATCTCCAAATCATGAATTTCCTTAGCATCCCACCACATTTAGTGTATCCACAACCATGTATATGGGTTATAGATTCATGGGTCTACATATGTTTAAATTATTTCCATAAGGGATTCACTAATAAACTGCTCGACCCTTCTTCTACTTTACTCTTCATGGATTACTATAGCCAAGGATGAACCGTCCATTTTTTCCACACTCCTCTTTCCTTTAAATAACATTATAGATAATCTTAATATCATAGGTTAGGAAGAGGGCCTCATGATGTTTTAAAAACTTGTAGAGACCCATGTTTGATTACAATAATAGAAAACACACACCACAGATAAAAAAATTAAATCAAAAAAGGGGGAAAATTAGAGGGTAAGAGTAAAATAAGCAACATGCAATCATATGTTGGCTAAATGTTAGATCCATACAAAGTAACTACATAAATTCATTGTCCAATATTTAGAAGAAACTAGATCGATCAGATTTGTTGTAAAGAAACTAATAAAGTAAACATTTGGATTCAACAGACCTATACACAATGTGTTATAAATCATAGACTTACCAAGATTTGAAATAAAACAACTGAAATGGGTATTATATAATAGTAATTTTTTAAGATCTTGAAGATTTGAAGGATCAATTAAAGGTTTCCACTTGCAACTGACCAAATTTTGTATCTCTTGAAGGTTTTAATTTTCATCTAAATAATAGTGAAGGATTGAACATAAGATGGAGTATTTTTTGATGTTAGCCTATTTAGTTTATTTTTTAAAATTTTGTTTGAAGATGCTCAGGTTTACCAAAAAATTGATGCATTTGATGTTTAGGTGAAGAACCCAATGATATATTCTTGCCAAATTAGGTATTACAAAACTATTTGTTAGTAAAGAATGTTTATATTGTACTCCTTAACTTCTATAAATGTATGCAAATATGGAGACTCTACTTTCACTATTGAGAGGTTACACACTGTCAAACTCAAGATGTCTTTACACTAAAGAACCATTTTCAAGTGTATCTCTACCATCAAAATCCACCCTAAACATGCAAATGTCTTGATATACTTTTTATCCCACTTAATTACATAGCTAAATAAAAAGTGGGAAGCTTACCTAGTAGGTTTTGAATGGAGGTCATTATCATGGCAAAGCTTTACCTTATCTCTAGACCAGACCATTACCCACTGGACCTATCCAAACATTTTAATAACATCTAATCAAACATTTTTTCACCATTCAGACTATTACTTTAAATTTAGTTGAATATATTAACTTCAATTTCTTGATCTATATATATCCCTTTGATGTTGGATCATAAACCTTTCATGTTAATTATGCTATATCTAGAGAAATAGAAAGCCTAGGATGAACACTTTGACATGTGAGGGAGAATGCATTGTCTCCTACATTTTATCACCACATATTTGTCCTTATGATGTTCTAAATGAAGGTAGGATTGCTTCATTTTTTGTTGATCCACCCCATCCATTTAATTCATTTTGCTATATCATTTAATTTTGTAAGGCTTATTGGTCTTCAAGATTTTTCTGCAAAGTGATGAAATGAGTGAAAAAAGTTTTTATTAGTGATCTAATTTCACATTTTAATGAGAAATTCAAATTTAGGTCTACTTTGAGCTGGTTGCTGCAAACATGTTTATCTCCTTTATTTTCAATAACTCATGATGGCTTGCCTTTTTTTGATAAAGATAAAACTTGTATTAATTTGTAAAGTGGGTTACATCAAACTCAACTTTTGAACAAGGTAAAATTAGGAGAGAGTAATCAAACTAAAATAAAGCTT
This sequence comes from Torreya grandis, assembly GCA_037957365.1. Classification (NCBI taxonomy): domain Eukaryota; kingdom Viridiplantae; phylum Streptophyta; class Pinopsida; order Cupressales; family Taxaceae; genus Torreya; species Torreya grandis. Next base: position 3,589,071 of record JARHVA010001321.1, on the reverse strand, counting down.
AAACTATAGCCTGGGGATTTTAAATAGAGAGAAGAACAAATAATAGTAAGACTAAAGAGATACATAGTATCCGATGAGTTTTTATAGGATATTAGAAGAATGCTCATGCTTATAACTTCTAGAAAACATTAGAAAATATTTTTTTCTAGAAAGACCAATCTAGAACAACATAGTTACTTTTAAGGCATTCAAAATATTAATTATAAAACTCATTGTAATGGAAATTTTAGTTGTTATCCTTTGTTATGAGAAGGCCTAGGAGGTGGATTCATAGGATCTTCACTAGTTGTCTGATCAACGTGATAAATTAAAACTTGCTAATCCGAGGTCTGAGCTTGGTAATGATATAACATCCTCTATTATCTAGTGGTGTATGGCATGTATATCCTTTTGTTATGAAATTTTACTTTCCTAGGCTAATTTATTCCATATTATTATGCATTATTATTTTAAATGTGGATGATTCCTTACATAAATACATAATGAATTATTATTATATAGGTCACTTGTATCTGTGTCTTTCTATTTTTAGATATAAATGTTGGCCATTTTTTGGCCTACGTATAGAGCTTTCAAATACTGAGCAATGTTATTGATTGAGATAAGGACCCAATGATAAAAGAGGAAGATCATTTTGATTGCAAACCTTTTGAAACACTTTAGGTTCACTTTAAGTGTAATTTTTCATCTTTAAACGATAGGCCCAAAAGTTACAGAGCCCCCATGAGGTGTTAAGAGTGTTTTAAATAGATATGGAAGTACATGGAGTTCATCCAATTATTCATTGAGTCCATCTTTACATTTGAGTCCAGTGGAAAAAAATCCCAGTAGGAAGTTTACTGATGCTATATCTCACATGTGCGGTAGTTGCATGAGAAAATGATCACATGGGTTCACTCATTTTATTCCCAAGTTTCTACATGCCAAGTTTCAAGTCCTTCATTGAAATTCAAAGGAATTTACATACATGCAGATTTGGGTTCCCAGGCATTTTTTTTAGGTTTTTGATACTTATCCAAATAAGCTAGAACATCACCAGGACATCATACAACCCAGATATGGACCAGTCAACTTGAACATTTTATATCTTCACTCAGAATGCTTTTGAGACCAACGGGTTAGTTAGGTTTATTTTTTTGACCTGAAGAACATCTCCAACAAATTTGGCCCCTCCATGATTTTTGTGTTTCAAGATATAAATTGTCAAAGTTGATCAAATAATGAATGACAGTCGCACGAGAGTCAAAATAAAAACATTTTAGAAATCCTTATGAGCTTAAATTTGATGATCTTTGAAATGTAAAATACGTCTATGCAAATGATAAATGATGTTAGCATGAACGTAAATTTTAATCAAGGAAATTAATCATTTGGGTTCAAAAGTTCCTTAAAAGACTTGAAGTTCATCGAGATCTAACGGTCTGTGGGAACCCTTAGACTAACACATAAGATCTATAAATTTTCATTGGAGTCAAGCAAGTCAAAATGTCCCTAGGTTAAAGACTTTAAATATATACAAGTTAGACATAATCCAATGGTATGGGATAAACAATATAAGATCCAATGGAGCACAATGACTGATAAAATGATGGGTCCAAGCTAAATCAAAGGCTCGTATTCAATCATATCAATGATCTGATAGAGCATACAAATTGATAGGAAAGTTGGACAAGGGAGATCTATGGTGTGGATGAACTCATACATCTTGATTAGATGATGAGTGTGAGTCAAATTAGTCAATGAATATAAAGAGCTAATGATCTAAGGATAAGTGGCACAAGCATGTTTAGTTGATATAAAATCAAGGACTCGTGAGAATCCATGCATAGATAGATCAATAGAGTGAGGTAAAGTCAATAAGTCAACGTATCTATGGAACCAGCAAACGTAAAGATAGTTGAGCATGATGTAAATAGTTTGAGTTGGCTATCAACAACCAATAAGCAAAACTAATCTTGAGACATTTTCGACAAAATTTGAAGAAGATTAAATGGACCTAGGCAAAGAAAATGTCAAAGAGCCTAACTCAGAGTTGAACCAAAGTTGAACCAAGGCCATAGTTCAGATACTAAGAATTCCCATTAATGCTCTATATAATAGATATTTTTTATTTAATAAAAAAGTCAAAAATAAACCAGTGACCATGAAGTAAAGTCAGGCAATTTGAAAAATTTCATAGATATTGTGACTAGGTGAAAACCAATGGTCTAAGATAGGTTTTCCCATATAGTAGACCTATGTCTCAACTATCATCATTAATCATTTTTAATAATGCAAGTATATGTAGCAACCTAATGTAGATGTGGCACTTTTCATCCAGTTCCAAGACATGATCCTTGTCAATAAATCAAGTGGAGGTAGCATGGAGTCTTGAGATGATGACTTGGTGGCCAGATAAAGATCAATTGAGCATTAAATTTTTTTTTACAAAGCCTTTGAAATTGTGCCTTATTAATAAAGATCAATGAGTAATGTCCTTGAATTGGTGTTAATGCATCAGAAGTCATTAGGCCTATTTCAATGCACAACTCTCTCTCTCTCTCTCTCTCTCTCTCTCTCTTTTCTTTTTCTATAAATACAGGCTTCTAAGCCTTGAAAAAAGCTTGATAATCCCTCTCTTGGGCATGACTAGACTCTGTGTAGATTTGATCTTTGTAACCTCTTGAGATAAATAAAGGATTCTTTTTTAGATTTCATGATTCTGGTATAGTGTGTTAATGTTAGATTAATTTGCATGTGGTATAAATCTCTCCCTTGTCAAATCTTGAATATCACCTAGTTACTAGATTATATTTTTTTGTAGGTTATGTTTAGTGTTAAATGTCATTTGATTAAATCTACAAAGTGGATACATTGATTGGTTAGTGCCTTGAATTAGGCCTCTCTATCACTTCCATTAGGTTTTGATCATTTGGTGAACCTTTGTAAGAAATAATACTGCATCAACAACCATTTGGAGTTATAGATCCAATCTCATTAGTGTTTTTTATAAGTTCAGATAGAGTGGATGAGCAATCACATTATTGGTGCATCACCTCCTTTACATATTTTCATGTTTTGTTACCCATTTCTCTCCCCATTTTCTCAATTAGTTTTAGTTTAGGTGATATATCTAGAAGGAATCTGACCTTATATGGATGTCTAATCCACTTTTAGGATACCCACAGCCTAAGATCAGTCCCATGTTGGACTAGATTTAAGTAGGAAGATCTGAATAATCCCCTCCTCAGTTAAGGTAAAAATCTAGAACCCCAATATTTTTGGCATGCCTAGTGGGACAAATTAGAGCTGATCTTGGTGGAATTATAGCTGTAATAGTGTTCTTCATGAATAATTTGGTGATTTCAAGCTCAAGTAGTTATTTTCTAAAAGACCAGGTAGTTTTTAAGTAGGTCATTTTCATTACACTATACTTATGTTATTTTCATGGCTATGTATGAAAATTATCCCTATACTATACCTCCTTATCATACCTATGATAGATCATACCAACCTTTTCATGATCCATATGAGCCTAATCATCCTTACCAAGAATTTTATCAAAGCCATATTGAGCCTTATCAGGTTTGTCATGATCCTTATTACCAAGAGTATGACCCTTACCATCCTTATAAGCCATATCAGTCTCAAGACAATTTTTCACCTTTCTCATATGGATATGATGTTCTATATGATCATCCTTGTCTCTAAGAGAGAATGGATGAAATAGAGATTAAATTTCTAGCATATGTAAGAAAATTATGCTCAAATTCCCAGTATGAGGAAGTGAATGAGCAATTTTTTAAGAATGTGTCTAATGATCTAAAAGAGAGGTTTGAGTTTTGTAGCTTTGTATTAATGAAATTAGAGGATTTTGAGGGGTAACAAATTCAATTAGATCAGTTCTCTCAATAACCCTCTTGTATTCCTTACCATCCTTCTTATGTTCCTTATTCTCATAAAGTTCTTGACCATGTTCAGTGTGAGCTAATGGATATTCCTAGTTAGAATCAAAAGCCTATTCAAAAAGCTATTAATATTCCTATTTAGGAGCCTATTAAAGAGGATAAACCTTCTTATTGTTCCCTTTCTTCACCACTTACACCTCAAGCTCAAGTTGTCCATGAGGACAAAAAAGTTTTAGACCTTGATGAGATAATGGCTAAGTAGAAAGAGTAGAATATAAAAGTTCTCAAAAGTTTCTCTTTCCCTCCTCTTTCATATCACCTATATGATTGTATTTCCATAAATATCCCAAAATATAATCTTAATCAACATCCCATGCTTCATACTTACTCTCAAGAAAATGAATTTCATTACCCTCCCACCATCTCCCTTCTTCAAGAGGAGCATATTCTATCGAAAATAGAGAAAGAGGTTACAACTAAAAATCAAGTTCTTGAAGAATGTGAAGAAGATGCTTCAAGTGTGTATGATTAAGATCTCTTCAATGATACTCCACTTGAAATTGATATTGTAGTTGATATTGAAGAAGTTATCTTAGGTATGTAAAAGAAGAATAATCTTGATATGGAGGAAATCCATGAGAAATTGGTATAAGCTGATGTCATAAATGATGTTGAGATCTTTCCACTAGAGGAAGATCAAGATACCTTTCAAAATGATCTTATTCAGGTTGATCAAATTGAAGAACAAAAAGATGATTGGCATCTATATTTTGAATCTCTGTAAGAGATTGAAGAATTTTTTAAAGATATGTTTCCCATTGGAGAGCATGGTATTGGGAAGTTTGATCAATAATCACCTATTCAAGATAATGATTTAGATTAATTTGACTATTTATACCTCCTTGAATATTTAGATGAACTTGTAGTAGTTGATAAGAAGGATAAGTTAATCCTAAAATCATGCATAGATGAGATGTCACTCGACAAAATTGTAGTTGACAAGAAGCATAAATAAAATCCAGAAGTGCAAGATGAATTTGTATTTTTTGGTGACTGGTTTACTATAAATGGGTCATTTCAAGAGATGTTAAGAGAAATAATTGGAAAAAGGAGTGCATCTTCAAAGGTCATGTTTAATAAACCCCCTACTTTGAAACTTGTACCATCTTTTGTAATGAGCAAATTCATGAATTTTCCTTTTTATATACATAGATCATGTTTTTTCATAGTTATCTAGGTTATTTTTTTAATATTTTATCCTAGATAAGTGCTTATTTATACATTTATTTTATTAAGATAGTTTCCCTAATTTATTTTGTTTCCCTATTTTGGTGGAGTCCATTGCCTTTGCCAATCAAGAGGTTTTTTGTAGTCATGAAACATATGTGTTATCTATTATAAGTTAAAGGTCATGTGCATGTTCTGAATTCAAGCATAGTAGGCATGATACCTAGCCAAGTCACCAAATATATTGGCCTACGTATAGAGCTTTCAAGTATTGAGCAATGTTCCTGATTGAGAGAAAGACCCAATGATAAAAGAGGAAGATCATTTTTCATGCAAAAATTTTGAAACACTTTAAGTTCACTTAAAATTTAATTTTTCATCTATAAAGGATAGGTCTAAAAGTTATAGAGCCCTCATGAGGTGTTAAGAGTGATTTTAATAGATATGGAAGTATATAGAGTTCATCTAGTTCTTCATTGAGTCCATCTTGACATTTAAGTTTGGTGGTAGAAAATCCAAGTAGGCAGTTTGATGATGCTATATCTCACACGTGTGGTAGTTACATGAGAAAATGATCACATGGGTTCACTCATTTTAGTCCCAAGTTTCTACATGCCAAGTTCCAGGTCCTCCATCAAAATGAAAAGAAAGTTACACAGATACAAATTTGGGTTCCCATGCATTTTTTCTAGGTTTTTCATACTTAGCCAAATAAGCTAGAACATCGCTAGGATGTCATGCGAACCAAATATGGACCAGTCAACTTGAAAGTTTTATATATTTACTCAAAAGGATTTTGAGACCAATGGGTTAGTTGGGTTTGTTATTTTTGACCTCAAGAACATCTCTAATAAATTTGGCCCCTCCATGATTCATGCATTTCAAGATATAAATTTTCAAATTTGATCAAATAATGAATGATAGTCATGATAGAGTCAAAATAAAGACATTGCATAAATCTATATGAGCTTAAATTTGAAAATATTTAGAATGTCATATACATCTATGGAGATGTCAAATGATGTTAGCATGAATGTAAATTTTAATCAAGGTAAGTAACCGTTTGGGTTCAAAAGGTCCTTAAAAGGATTGAAGTTGGTCAAGATATAATGGTCCATGAGAGCCCTCATACTAACACATAATATCTAATGATCTGTGATGTAGTCAACAAAGTCAAAAGGTCCCCAAGTTAAAGCTTTTAAAGATATACAAGTTGGACATAATCCAACACTACAGAATAATCAAGCCAAGATACAATAGAGTGCACTAACTGACAAAAGGATGGGTTTATGATAAATCAATGGCTTGCAGTCAATCATACCAATGATCTAATAGAGCGTAAGAAATGATAGGAAAGTGGGACTAGGGATATCTATGGTGTACATGAACTCATACATCTTGATCAAATGGTGAGAATGAGTCAAACTAGCTAGCAAATCCAAAGAGCTAATGAGTCAAGGATAGGTGGCACAAACACATTCAATTGGAAAAAAATCAATGGCTCACAAGCATTCATGCATAGACAGATCAATGGAATGAGGTAAATTCAATAAGTCAATGTATTTATGGAGCTAATGAACATAAAGATAGTTGAGCATGATGTAAATAGTTTGAGTTGGCAATCAATAACCAATAAGTGAGAGTGATCTCAGGACATTTTAACTGAAAGTGAAAGAAGTTTAATTGGACCTAGGCAAATAAAATGTCAAAGATCCAATCTCAGAGTTGAACCAAAGTTGAACTAGGGCCATAGTTTAGAGACCAAAAATTACCATTAATACTCCATATAATGGATCTTTTAGGTATAATACAAAAGGCAAAGATAAACTAATGACCATGAAGTAAAGTCAGGCAGTTTGCAGACTTTTATAAATATTGTGACTATGCGAAAACCAATGGTCTAAGATTGGTTTTCACATATAAGAGACCTATGTTTCGACTATCATCATTGATAATTTTTTATAATGCAATTATATTTGGCCACCTAATGTAGATGTGTCACTTTTCAACTAGTTCCAAGACATGATCCTCATCAATAGATCAAGTGTAAGTAGCATGGAGTCTTGAGATGATGACCTGGTGGCCAGATAAAGATCAATAAAGAATTAAATTATTTTTCAAATCCTTTGAAATTATGCCTTATTGATAAAGATCAATGAGTAGCATCCTTGAATTGGTGCTAATCCATCAGAAGTTGTTGGGCGTTTTCTAATGCATAACACTCTCTCTCTCTCTCTCTCTCTCTCTCTCTCTCTCTCTCTCTCTCTCTCTCTCTTATTTTTCTATAAATATAGGCTTCTGATCTTTGAAAATAGCTTGATAATCCCTCTCTTGGGCATGACTAGACTCTACCTAGATTTGATCTTTGTAACCTCTTGAGATAAATAAAGGACTCCTTTTTAGTTTTCATGATTTTTATATAGTGTGTTAATGTTAGATTGATTTTCATATGTGGTATAAATATCTCCCTTGTCAAATCATGAATATCACCTAGTTACTAGATTATATTATTTTACAAGTTATATTTAATGTTAAATATCATTTGATTAAAGCTAGCAAGTGTATACATTAACTAATTAGTGCCTTGAATCAGGCCTCTTCATCACTTCCCTTAGGTTTTAATCATTTGGTGAACCTTTTAATGAAATACTAATGCATAAACAACCATTTGGAGTTGTAGATCTGTTCTCATTAGTGTTTTTTAGAAGTTTTGATAGAGTGGATGAATAATCACATTACTGGTGAATCGCCTCCTTTACATGTTTTCATGCTTTGTTACCCATTTTTATCCCCCTTTTTTTAGTTAGTTTTAGTTTGGGTGATAGATCTAAAAGGAAGCTGGCCTTCTCTAGAGGTCTGATCCACTTTTAGGATACCCATATCCTAGGATCAGTCCCATGTTGGACTATATTTGAGTAGGAAGATCTGAGCAATCCCCTCCTCAACTAGGGTGCAAATCTAGAACCCCAACAATAACTAGTTGTCACTAGTTATCATTATATTTTAGGAGTAATTATTATTTGGATGTCATTAGTTGTCATTCTTAACTCCCACCTATATTTATCTTGTTATAAATAGCCTAAGAGGGGATGCCTATTATTATTCTCTTAGTTCCATTATTGGCATTGAATCTACATTGATTATCTATCTATTATTGTGTGGAGCTTTAGAAACCTCTTGTTCCTATCATTATTATTTCTTATTTTCTTCAGTGTATCAGAGGATAGTAACTATAACCACCCAAATGGGTAAGAACCAATTAGACACCTAAACAAGTGTCACATTAAACTCCACCCAAGCAGGTTCTTAAAATATGAGCTCTAATAGAACTACAAATGGGAAATTTGGATCAATCATATTGAGGAAATATTAAGGGATGAAAGGAAAAATATATTCGGGAAATATGTCTAAAATTATATCAAATAGTGAGTCTCTAATATATGGTCTTAAAATGGCCACAGACATTGATCTTCAAAACAATTAAGTAGATGACATTCAACTTCAATTACCAAGTCAACTCTAGGAATTTGTATGTCTTAATTATAATCAAGTGGTTTCATAGATTAAATTCAATTAATTTATAAAAGTTTCATCATTTTATATTATTAAATATACTTATCTCACATTTTTCTAATAATGGCATCAAAGACTCAAATATGAGGATAGGTTTGCTTTTCCAAATATGTTTAATTTACAAATGATATTGTTAAGGTTGAAGGACTAGAAAATTTCATCAATGGTAATTGCCTGACAAGGCCCATAAAATGAGATGTTAAGACCATTATCATTAATTTTTAGTTCAAAAAATTATAATGATCTGATTGACATACTGGATGTAGAACTAAAGGTAATCATCAATGTGACATGTCAATAGAAAATTCACCCCATTTAAATCATTATCTCGTATCCATTTGTAAATGGGATCTAAGGATGTTGGTGTTTAATTTTCTCAAAAAACCTTTATCCAAGTATTTCCATCAATTTTTAAATCAATATTTCAAGTTCTCCAGTACACAACTCTCATCTATGGTAGGATATGGAAATAAATAATAATAATAAGTTCATGTCCTTTTCTGACGATCTAGAAGGAAAATTTATGTAGAATTTGTAGGTGAGTCTAGAAAAAAAGATACATAATGTAAATATATTACAAATAATATCATGTTACAATGATATAATTAGTAGGAAAACAAGATTCATCGAAAATAAACTTCTATAAAAGAAGATAATAATCATGAAGATCTGTACTTGAATCTCGAGACCACAAAAGGTAGAAAACATGTTTTTAAGGTCATTGTGGTTGTCATGATTGAATTCCAAAATATCATGGTATATATTATTAATAAACATAATAATTTATTAATGAGAGACAATGTTTAATTATATAAACCCAAGTGGACATATGCTAAAATTGATATGTTGAACAAAAAGACAATGCCAAATCATATCCTTTAATATCAACCATACAAGACATTTATCTTAAGGTTGCAAGGAAAATTATGAAACTTATATAAAGGTGGAAGGGAGATAAATACCCATTCTTCTCTAAAAATGACTTCAAATTAATCATAAATTATTTTCCATTACTATCCAGGTGAAAGAAATCCCAACTCATTTAATGAAAAGCAGGCAGCAAAATACTACAAATATTGTGCCCAAGATGAACACTCACTGTAGTTAATCTTGTAAGATATAAAATAGATGCTCATTTATGTCCTACTTGTGTATTTAAAAATATTGAATCCCCACATGTTGATTGGCTCTACAAATTATTGAGAACAACTTGAATATCAAGGGATTCAAGGCTATGAACCATAAATGATATCAATTCTAATGTACTAGATTAAAAAATTACTATGGAAGTGTCCATGATATACTACCAAATAATTTGACTAGTACAACAAAAAATATTGACACCATTTCATATAACATGTTGTCATTCATTTGTACTAATATATTCTAAAAAAATCATAAATATATGATTAGGTTATATATAGACATTCATGGGTAGTAGATGTTAATAATCATTTTCCATAAATTGTAAGTATCACATATTTTAATAAAAAGTGTTTCTCAAAAAAAAATTGAACCCAAATTTCATTTAGGAATGTCTCACTATGGTTAACAAAAAATAAACAAATCTTAAAAATAAAGCATTGACATGCTACTAAAATGAAATGAAACCAATCAACTAATAATAATGGCTACTATTTCTATCATTTACCTTGGTTCAGGGTATCTCTAATATTTTGGTATCAAAAGACAAAGGCACACTATCTGGGTATAGGTTTGTCATTTTATCACTATGAAAACAACCATTTATTCTTGATTTTCTACCACATCAACATTTAACCATGCATGTAGCCTTGTTCCTCCTATGATCTATAATAACTACCAATCCACCTATTTCATTGTCATCCTTTTCTTCCTTTCCAAACTCAGACATTCTTTTGGTAGAATAGCCAGTTTTCCCACTGATTTCAATTTTCCAGTCTCCTTTACATTCAATCGAGAGTCTAGAATTTAAATCAAACTATCCAATTTGATCTAGGTCTATCCTTTCAAAAGAAACATGATTTATCCCCTTTAAAATCTTCACCAAAACAACACAAAAAATATAGACATCACTTACCTCTAAAATTTGAACTGTCTGAAATCATTCTAGGTCCAAGTAACTCATTATTCCTTGCACAAACATAGCAATGTGCATCTCCCGCCATTCTCAACTTATAATAAAATCTAAAGTCTATAAATTTTGGGATATACACATTATATAGTAGAAGGTTGGAATATTTTACATCTCTGTGAATAATAGGTATTGACATAGTTGAGTGCAAGTATGACATGGCTTTTACAGTATTTATAATAATGCAAAGACAACCTTCCCATATAAGGTTTTGTGTAAGAAGGCATGACTAATCCATTTCATGGTTTTCTCAATACCAATAAATCTGAAATGATAGTTACCAAAAAATCTACTAACCCTCTAAATCCCAATACCCTAACCTAATTCAATGGACTTAGATCTACCTAATATAAACCTTACTTTTTAAATTATAAAAAAAATCCACCACAACCCCATTGCCTAAAAACTACAATACCTACTTAATCATCCAAGAATTTTACCAACACATATCAAAGTAGATCCTGAACTATTATTCTATTAGATCCATTGTAAGTATCAATGTATATAAAAGAATCTTTTATAAAAAAACATACAAATTCCTAATGCAAAATTGAATACTATGCAACTTCCCAACAAACTAATTTACCTCCCTATGCACTATAAATAATACCATGATTTGTTGCTCTCTAGTGCCCAACATCATAGAGTATATGTATATTATTTATTTATAAACAAATATTAAATCCTCCTTACATTTTATTTTCCAATATTATAGAACCGATGAATATAAATCAATGTGCATATGGGTAGTAGCCTCCCTTACCATCGTAGGGAGAAACCCAATAATTTTTTGGAAGGATAATAAGTTTTTATAAGGATAATAAAAGAAAATAATGTAAAAAACACTCAACAAACAATAAAAATAACTAGAGGTTGTACCTAGAATTGAAATACTTATTTCTTTATTAAAACATCCTCTGTAATAACCCTTGCACAATATAACAAAACCCTTCATTCAAAAGGCATGGAAGACACCTTCCATTGACAAAAATTCAAGTTTTAGGGATTATGTTTTGGGATGCTACCACCAACGATGGTTCTACTTCTATTGAATCTAAATCATAGTTGCAAGGAATCAACATTGGAAAAGGGAGGAAAGTGGTTATCCTTTCTTCTTCTTGCATGTGGAGAGTAACACCAAAAATCACGGCCATATAATTTGGAAAAGTTAATATATTATGGAATGATAAAAGGAAGGAAGTTAGAGATGATTTTTTTTTTGGCTCTAACTTATGTCTCAAAAAAACCCCTTTTATAGTAGTGTGACCTCTTCAAATTAGAAATTAATTATATATGTTGAGCATTGAGTTAGGAGAAATATTTAGAACCCTGCAATATAGTATCTTTTGAATAGTCAAACTACCTTTTTCTTAGGCCATTACCTATTTTTCATGGCGGACATCTCATGGAAATAGATAACATTGGTGTTTTACATTTTTTATTATATTTATTTACTTATTGATAATTAATAGCTAGTCAATTATTATGTTTTGAACATGTTAAACTAATTATTTAAGAGGCCAGCACTTGTTTCTCATGGTAGGCATCTCCTAGATTGGATTTTTATGTTATTATATTTATATTTATTTTATTTATTTATTTCATTATTTTATTTATTTTTGAAAATTAATCACCAAACCATTTCATATTTGTATTAATAGTACATTTCATTCTTTAATTCTTGTTTCAGTTATTTTTGAAATTTTATTTTTTGATATGTATGAGAATTATAGTTTAGTGAGTATTGTAATAATTTTGACCTACAATCATATATATAAAATAGGGTATAATTATTTGATCATCCATAATTGTTGGTTTTCCCAAACATCAAAATAATCGCTTCAATAGTTATAGCCAATTTAAACATGAACATCAAAACCCTCATTTCATTAGTTATATTGAATTATATTAGTGGTTCAGTGGGGTATCAACAAAAAGTATTTTTAATTTCTTACTAAATCGGTTAGATGCTCCCTCATTATATAAATTATTTAAGCAGTTAAAAAACATAACATACAATCTTAAAAAAATAAAAGCTTTAAAATAACTTTGAAAACAATCTTTAAAATAGATTTTAAAATAGTCAGAACACTCTAGAAGTTCTTATCCTTTGTATTAATTTAGACTCTTCTTTTAAAGTTAACATCAGTAGAAATTAGGATAGTATTCTAAAACTCCCCCTTAATTTCTAAAAATAGTTACTTCAATATCCATAATGTCCAAAATTTATCTTAGGATTTTAAAATTCTCTATAGTTAATATCTTTGTGAATATATCTATTAACTGGTATTCAGATCTACAAAACTCTAAATAGATTTCTCCATTATTCACCAACTTTGGTGAAATGATACATGGTGTCAATATGCTTATTTATCTTATTAAAAATTTGATTTTTTGATCATGCAATTGGTTATTTGTTATCAAAAAATACTTGTGTAGGATTATCATGTTTATGTAATAGATCTATCAACACTCTCCTTATCCAAACTATTTGACATGTTGCTGACATTGCTATCACATACTCTACTTTAGCTGATGAAATTATCACTACAAGTTGCTTCTTTGATACCCATGAAACTACACCTATTCTAAAATTAAAAACATATCTAGAAGTAATCTTATTATGATCTATGTTACCTATAAAATCATTATCGGTATAACCAATCAAATCAAATCATTAGTTGTGAAATATAATATTCTATATCATGTTATTCTTGCTACATGTATCAATATTATATTTTTAATTTACTAGTGTGAGTATTTTTGTGATACCATAAATATTAAAATTAAACCAATTACATATATAATATCTATTCCTTTAGTTGTGAGATACATCAAAATTCCAATTAGTCTTTTAAACATACTTGGATCAACATTGGATCCCTTATCTTCTTTGTTGAGTTTTATTCCTATTATATTTAGAGTTGGTGTTGGATTGTAATTTATCATGTGCAATTTCCTCAACACATCCTTGGAAAACTTAGATTAAAAAATAAAAATACCATTATCTGATTGAACAGTTTCAATACCTAGAAAATATCTCATTAATCCTAAATCAGACATTTTAAATTATTTCTTCATAGCTGATTTGACCATGTCTATAGATAAATTTCTTGTAAATATTAAGTCATCAAAATATAAATATAAAATTAAAATATGATCTTTCTTGATGATCTTCATATACAAATTAGGGTTATTATTTCTTCTACTGAATTTATTGCTAATCAAGTATGAGTCAATCTAACTATACTATGTTGTTGGTGTTTGTTTGAGTCCAAAAAGAGTTTTATTCAATATATATTCCTTGTTTTAGTATCAATTCACTTCATAAACTGGTAGTTGTTCCATATACACTTCTTCCTAAAACAACTATTTAAAATTTTTGATTTGTCATCCATTTGGTAAAATTTCTAATTAATTTGTGATGCTATGGATAAAACCCTTTTGACTATATCAAACCTTGCAATTAGTGAAAATGTCTCATTATAATCTATTCCCTGTTGTTGTGTAATACTGTTTGATACTAACCTTGTTTTGTACTTCTCAAATTTATCTTCTGCATTGAACTTAGTCTTATAGGCCCATTTGATTTTTAAGTTGTTTTTTTATTTAGGTAGATTTAATAGTTCCCATATTTCATTTCTTTCAATAGAATCCATCTCTTCATCCATATCCTTGATCCAATGATCTTTCTTAGATGATTCTTAAAAATATAGAAGATAATGAGAGAATAAAACTAAATTTGAATGCAAATGTAAATTATCTTCTCTTTGATCATAAATCTCTTTCAAACTTTTTATTTTATTACCTTTATGTAGTAATTTTAATGACTCAAGTGTAGGATTTGATTCATCTCTTACATGTGAATTAGGAGTAGGATTACTTGCATGACCTAATGATTCACCTTGTAATAACTTCCTTGGTGTTTTTAGCTCTTCTAAGTTGTCTCCTTATATATTCATTGTTGAATTATATGTTGCTTGTGAACTTGGTTGACTACCTTGTACATTTGATTCTTCTTCTTCTTCTTGAGGCATTTCTACTCCAATTGTAATTGATCTATCAACACTTTCATCCCAAGCTTTCTCTTTCCTAAATTCATCATATCTATTAATGATTACCTTCTTAGTAACGATATTATACAACTTTTAAATTTTTAACTTCTCATTATAATCGATAAAGATACATTTTTCATCTCTATCATCCAGTTTTATTCACATTTCTTATGACATGTCCATATGACACACATCTAAAAATTATAAAGTGAGATACATTGTGCTTCTCACCACTTCATGCTTTCTATGGAATTATATTCTCAACACTCTTTTTAGGACATCTATTTAGAACATAGACTACAAATGTTATTACTTTCTACCCAATATTCATTAAAAAAGTACTTGACCTTCAACATGCTTCTAGCCATATCTATGATTGTTTTGTTTTTTCTCTTTGTAAAACCATTTTGTTATGGTGTGTATATTATAGTAAAATATTTATTAATTACATGATACTTATAAAAATATATAAACTCATTTGAATTGTTTTCACCACCTCTATCTAACCAAAGTACCTTGATGTATAAGCCACTCTATTTTTCAATCATTATTTTGAAATCCTTGAATATTCTAAAGTCTTCAAACTTTTGCTTGAGAAAATATATCCAATTTTTTTCTACTAAAATCATTAATGAATTTTTGAAAACATAAGCTTATTCCTAATAAAATAATTTGCATATGTTCACATATATCAGTGTGAACAAGATCTAATGGCACCTTTGCTCTATAAGACACTCTTGTTGAAAACATTTATGTGTTGTTTTGCCAAAATAAAAATATTGCATGATCTCATTGTTTATGAAATTGGTGGTAATCCTCTCACCATATAATTCTTATACAATTAATTAAAACCTCTAAAATGGAGATGTCAATACCTTAGATGTCATAGCCATGTCTAATCTAAATAGGTTACCTTGTAATTTTCCTTGTTCTCTTCTTGGCTTGAATTTTCACTCTTGATTTGTAGTGGGAACATTCAATTCCTAGTCATCTCAACATATGAAATCAACATGTCACTTACAAATATGTCTAGTATAGTGCACAAATTATCTTTAAAAGATACTATATAACCCTTATGCAGAAGTTTCCCAACACTCATCAGATTATGTTTCAATACTAGCACAAAATAGACATCTAGAATATAGTTCTCTTCACCATGTTTTGTAAAAATATTAGTCACACATTTACCCATTACTAATATTTTATTATCATTACCCAAATTGACTTATGAATTCATTGAATTTTCTAAAATTTTGAAGAAATCTTTATTTCTTATCATATGATTACTACACCCACTATCTAAAATCTAAATATCATTACAGATCTTTTGAGTAACATGACATGTAATGAATAAAAGCCTAGAATTGATTACAAATACACTATAAAAAATTACATTTTGTTTACCCTTATGTACTTATTTTTATGGCACTCATATGCATAATGAGAAAACTTCTTGTAGCACTGAAACTGATATTAAATTTATCATACCTATGAGAATAATGTTAGAACTAGTTTCTACTACCACATCCTCTGAAGATGTCATAATCGAAGTTATAATTTGTCCTTCCACATTGATTTGGACAACTCCTTCTACCTTTGAAGGTTGGCACTCCCATTTATCTATCTCTGGCAAATGAAACATGTGATTTAAAATCATTCTTCAAAGTGTGATTATTGGTCATATTCATTCTAGATTCATGAGATAACAAAGAACCCATCAATTCATCTATAGATAATTGTGTTAGATATTTATATTCTTCAAATAATAATAATATCAAACTTGCCAAGTAGTATTTTTAGAATATTTTATACAATCTTCTATCATGTATTTTTTCTCCATGTGATCTAATTTTATTAACAAAGTTCATAACTTGACTAAAACAATAGTCTATCGACTAGAAATGTTTCATCTGCACATTATCAAAACATGTCCTAGGAGAATATAATTTAGCCACTTTTAAATTGGTTCTTTTATAATATTATTCTAGAATATCCCAATCCCCATTAGCCCTAGTTTTTATTGTAACTGTAGGGAAGATAGATTCATTCATTAATTTTTGAACAAAAAATAGGGATTTTGCATCCACATTCTTTCTTTCTCTAATTTGGTCTTTTTTAGCCTATGTTAAAGATTGATAGGTTACCTGATCTTTGGGATCTATGAATCCATTTTCCACTCGATCACATACATCCTATGAAAAAAATAAAATTTTCATCTTAATAGACTAGAAAATAAAAAAATTACCTATAAAGATTAGAATTTGTGGCTTTGTGAAACTATTATTCATTACCATGATCATCTGATATAATTTTCCTTAAATTTGATTGCTTAAAATATACTCCTTGCTTTGATAGAAGTATGTGTGTTTTAGTTTGTATTATTTTTTGTTGTTTTTATTGTAATGATTGATAATTTTAATGTCCGAGTGTTGTGTTTATGATTCTCCTTCCAACACTTATACCTCAATTACCACAATCAACCTATGAACCTAATCTTCATCCAATAGTCAAATACTCTTCCTTCCAATATTATTCTATCATGCACTCTATTTCCACCCTACACAACTACTCCTAACTTGCAATCTCATATCTTGATATAAGAAAAAATATTATTTTTAATTTCTTACTAAACCCATTACATGTTACCTCAGTATATAAAGGATTTACGTGGCTAAAAAACACATTGTATAGTCTTAAAAATAATATTTTTTAAAACAAATTTTAAAACAATCTTTAAAATGGACTTTAAAATATTATAAACACTCTATAAGTTCTTACCCTATTCATTAATCTTGACTCTTATTTTAAATCTAACACTAGTATAAATTAACATAGTATTCTAACACGGGGGACTAAATTTGATGACATGATGGCATAATATATGTAGATTTATGTTTTTCTGTAAAGTACCATCTTTTATTTTGAAAACTGTTAAAGATGTAAAGTGATAATTTAAAAATACCATTAATAAATTGTAAATTTTGTCTGTATAAGGCTTTCTTATAAATCTACGGTGAAGTGTTTAGAGCTTACAAAATAAATCCCTTCAGTAAATTTTGTAGAGGAGGAATTTTAGGAGGTTGTACACATTGAAGGTTGGTTCAAAACTAGAGAATTGATCTAAAATTTCCATAGCCTCTAGCCGAGTACTCCTTGTATTCAATATTAGATCATAGAATGATGACCCCTTATGGAAGGTAAATTAGAAATATATCCTGTGTCAAGATATTTTTCATTGTGTTTTTTCTCTCATAGGGTACAATAATGTGGTGTTAGATTATTTTGAGCATAGGACCAAAAAAATATCCTTACAAAACCTTTGTATTCATCTTTCAATCCCCTAATCAAAAGCTTCAATAACATGCATATCTATGTCTAAATGTCAAATCTTCCATTTTAGGTTAGGATTAAACCATGTATCAATGCTATTGTCAATACTTTGGGTGTGTTTTTGTTGATAAACTCTTCTAAAAAGAGTTTTTATCACACCAAATTTGCATAAATCCATGTTATTATAGTTATTTAAAAATAAATTTTAGTAAAAATTGATCTTAAAGTTTAAGAATATCCTCAATGAAATATCTAAATTATGATATTTTACCCTTTTCATGCCATATGTGTTTTAAAAGATGACATTTGGATACAACATGTAACTATTATAAAATAAATGTGGAGACACCTAGGTGCAAAGATGCCCCTCCTAATGTTCTTACAATGGAAGGAGCTAAAGCTCTGAGAGTGAAGCTTCAAATTCACCTTAAGAAGCTCTAGTATTAGATCAAAAAAATCCTAAAAATACAAGATGTAAACTTCAATCTTGTGATTCTCGTGATTTACAATACTATATCAAAAATTTAAGAGGTGGAATAAGCCATAGTGGAACCAAAGGCTATTATAACTATAGGTAAAATAGATTCTACTTCCAATGATATATTTTAGTTAGTAAATATGATTGAAGTTTATATACCTTTTTATCCTGAATATGTCTTAGAAGATAGGGAGGATTGGACCATAGTGAATAAAATAAAGGACATTATAATAAGGCCCATAAACCAACTAACATGGCCCTTAATTATCACAAAGGAGATGGTGGGGGAAGAACATAGTTGGGTTTAACTCAGATGGTTTATAGATTGGATGTTTATTTTTTATTGTCCAATAAAAGTATACTATTGATATGTTGATATTTGGAAGCATGCCTTGGTTGGATTTTCTTTTTTGATGGATGTGGACTATTATGCTAAATTTTAACTAACATTTTCTCCTAATTATTTTAGTTATATTATTGAGTAGACCATGGCTATGTTTGCTTCATGTTTATCTTAAAACTTTGTATCATGTTCTAGGGTGCTATCAAAACCCTATGTTTACCTTAATAATGAAAAATTAAATATTGTAAAGGATTATAATAAATATTTTTATTATTTCTAATGTTTATTTCTTTTACTATGAATTATACTAGTATTTGATTGGTAATGTTGAATAAATAAGCATTATCAAAATAAATCATGATATAAAAAGTTGACAATAAAATTTAGTTATTAGTGGTTATTAATATGCATTTGATAATTATTTACATTAAATCTAGTATAAGGAGTCTTCCAAGGATGGTAGGTTTTTAAAACATATATACCTTGATTAAAGGACTCATATTGCATATTTATTTAATTATATTATATATTTAGTCCATTATTTTTTGTGGTTATTTATAGACATTAATGATATATATTTTTTGAATATTAATAGTAGATCATGTTATTTTACACACTTAATTAGAACACCTCTATCAATAATGACATTGTGTTAATTACTAGCTATAACAACTGTGGATGTTACGCACTATAGGGGAAAATATATTCTCTCTCGATTAAGCATGCAACATCTCCTAGATTGTCTAGTTTATAATTTTTTGTACATGTACTAGAATATGAATAAATATGAAATATTCTAAGGTAGGTAGATGCTATTACTAACTCATTTTTAATGTAATACAAATAATATACAATAATTCCTAATTAGAAGCAATTATATTAGGTATAATATTTTAGAACACAAATCTAATTTCAATATCAATTTCATGTTCTAGTTGAACCAAATTTTAATATTGAGGGCAGAGGGTCAAGGATGGCATTGGAAATGAATTTCTTTTTTTAAATTATCATGGACTCTCAATGCATAAAGTTTAAACAACTTTTATCAACGTTGTGGAGGAAGTAGAGGAGGATGATTATGGCCCTCCAAGGGACCTCCCAGTTCATGGTGCTAGTGAAAATAATTATAACTAGAACACAAGAGAAGGAAAAAATAGTGATCATTTAGATTAGATTAATAAGGATAAAAAAATATTGATTAATATGACAAGGATGGAATGAATGATCATAAATCTTGGCCATATTATTCAAAGGAAATGATGCTTTTTCTTTAGAATATGTTTTCTATTTATAGATCAAACCCATTAAAGATAACAAGGGACTTATTTTTAAAATCCCTAACTCACTTGTATAAAGATCCTCCATCAGACTATATAATTCTCTCATTATCAAATATGTTGGCAATAAACCCAAAATTGATATGGTTAGAAGTTGGTCACAATGTAAGTGGACCAAAATTTTAAATTGATATCTTTGTGTTAAATAAATATATATATATATATATATATATATATATATATATATATATATATATATATATATATATATATATATATATATATATATATATATATATATATATTTAAACTCATGTGGACTATGTAAAATCCCTATTGGATGGGCCTTGAATCCTTGGTAAAAACGAAATCGTTTTTAAGAAAGTGAAGATTGGGATTCAATCTAAATAAGGAAGACATTAGTAAAATAGATATATGGGTCAAAATTATAGGAATACCTCTTGAATTTTAAGAGGATGAAGTTTACAAGGGAATTTCAAAAAAATTTAGATAGTTATTAGCGATTGACATGGTTACTAAATCCAAAAAATGTCTTATCTATGTAATATTATGTATTAATGTCAACATTGGGAGGGATATCCCTACATTGATTGAATTTTAAACTCTATGTTTGGAAATTGGGATCATAAAATATAAATTGAATATCTTTCCTTAGTATGCCCCATTTTTCATAAGTTAGGGCATTCAGAGAAAATATACCAAAAAATAAAGGTTACCAGAAGACATGGAGGATGGTGGACAAACCCATTTTAAATATGGCTAAGAATGAAAGTATAAATATGAATTTTGAATAGACTAAAAAGGTAGGGAGTAATAAAAAATTCACTAATGGAGAAGTAAACAAGTAGCTTTAACAACTCATTAGATTTGACCTTTGTTCCAAACAAAGGATTTCAGGTAAAAACTCCAGAAAATAACATAATAAACCAAAATGAATCTATTAAAGAGTTTTAAAGTAATAAGCAAAGAATTATAAGTTCATTACAAGAAATAAAATTTAATAATTAGAGAGAAAAAATATTGTTGATAGATTATCATCTAGAACCTTCACAAAAATAAGAGGAAGTGAAGGTTATAAAAAACATATTAGTGATAACACTATATTATATGGGTATATATAATCATGAGTAATATGTTATGGTGTGAGGAATTATATTATCTAGGATAATATATTCTTATGTGTGTATGTTGAGGTGTAATAAAAACTCAACATTTGAATAGGTGTGTGAGATATCCTTGAAGATATCTTGGGCATGTGTCTAAGAGATAATAGGAGAGATATTGTGGAATTGTTGTTAAGGTCATCCTCCCTAGTATTAGAAGTTGAACTATATATTTATATGTAATCTCTTTAATCTAATATTATCCTAAACGAATTAAAATGTCTCTTATGATTAAATATTAAATATTATCATTAGTTAAATGTGAAGTTATATTTTGTCTTTAATTTATGCAGTCTAGAATGATTTATAACACTAATATCAGAGTAGGTATCAATGTGAAAGTTAAAAATCAAAGAATAAAATGAGTGAAAGAATTCCATGATAATAATTATAGAAGATACTTCTGAGTAAAAAGGATGTAGTTTACTCATATGATATCAATGATATCAAATTGATGTCTCCTATTTTTTTTGAAAGATAATAAAGAGATTCACAATGGTTCAATTTACATTGTATTTATATTTGGCTTGAAGGTGTGCCTAAAGTTGTGTAAGTCATGTGAATTGTTTTTGTAAAAAAAAACTTGTATAAATAGTATGTTTACTAGCTAATTAGTATGTCAAAATATTGTTAAAAGTCAGTTTTGTAATGTCTAAACTATAAAGTATAATTTTGTTTATCAATATTAGTCTAATATTGGTGTAAGGTCATTAATTTATAATGATAAATATAATCTATATTAGAAATTCTATTTTTTTGTAGTCATTTCCAATATTTATAATTATAGTAAAAAATCATGATGTGCTCATCAAACTAGTTTTTTTTACATGTTTGTAAATTAGATGCAATATCAGTATAAATTAACATCCTTTACTTGTTTAAGTCAATATTTAATAAGAAACATAAAAGATGGTGTCATTAATTATAGTTTGAGTCAAGTCTTTTAGTCCAGAAGTGTTTAATAAAAAAATTGTAACCACATACATTTTTGGGATAATTGATGTAATCTATTATTGAGATGGATATTCCATTAGAAACAATTACCTATTTTAACTTTTGCACATGTAAAGTTATAATTTAAATTAAAGATAATAGAAGAGATATTGTGGGATGGTTGATAGGGTCATCATCCCTAATATAAAGAACTAAACTATCTATTTATATAGAATATCTTTAATGTAATATTATACCAAATGAATTAAAATGTCTCATATGATTAAATATTGAAGATTATCATTAGTTAAATGTGAGGTTATATTATGTATTTAATTTTTGAAATATGGAATAATTTATAACACTGGTATTAGAGTAGCTATCCATGTGCAAGTGCCACATTAAAAAAGAAAATGGGTGAAATAATTCCATGGGAAAAATTATAGAATACACCTCTTAGTAAAAAGGATACAATTTACTCATATCATATTAGATTGATGTCCCATTTTTTTTGTTGGAAATATAAGAAAGAGATGCACAATGGTTCAATTTACATTGTCTTTAGATTTGTCTTGAAGGTGTGCCTAAAGTTATGTGTAAGTCTCATGAAATATTTTTGTAAAAAAAGAACAAAAAAAACACAATGCTTGTTTAAATAGTAGGTTTACTAGTTAATTAGTGTGTCAAAATATTGTCAAAAGTCTATTTTGTAATGTCTAAACCATATATTATAATTGTGTTTATCAATATTAGTCTAATATTGGTGTAAGGTCATTATTTTATAATTATAAATATAATCTATATTAGAAATTATATTTTTTGTAATTATTATCAGTATTTAGAATTCTAGTAAAAAAAAACATGATGTGGTCATTAAACTAGTTATTTATTTAATTTTAAATTAAATGCAATATCGGTAGAAAATGATATCCTTTGCTTGTTTAAGTCAGTATGTAATAAGAAAAATAAAAAATGGTCTACCATTACTTAGAGTTTTAGTCGAGTCTTTTAGTCCAAAAGTGTATAATAAAAAAAATTCTAACCACCTACATTTTTAGGGTAACTAACACCCTCTATTGTAGAGATGGATATTCCATTAAAAATATTACTAGTTTTAACTTATGTACATGTAAAGTTAAAATTTAAATGAAACTAATGAAAAATACTTGTGGGGAATAGTCATTGGAAAAGAAACATAGCCCAAAGATGAAAATAAGTTAATAGAGTGACAAAATAGAGATGATAAGGCCAAATCCATTATTATCCTTGCACTTTCAGATTATGAACTACAATATGTAGATTTGTAAAAATTATCCATTTAGATTTGGGACAATATAAATAACTTATTTTGTGCTAAAGAAATGAATGAAACATTATCCTTAAAATTATACTTATTTAAATTAAAAATGAGTGAATGAACTACTATGTCTATTCATATAAATGATGTCAGATATCTTGAGGAAATTATAAAAAGTCAATGCTTCATTTGATGACGAATATAGTAAATTCATTTTGTTAAATATCTTGTATTTGAAATATAACATTTTTTAGTCTTGGTCAAATGCCATCTCAATCCTTAGAAGACATGATCTCACCTCTCCTAGTAGAATAAAAAAGAACAATTTTAGAATATACAAAAGAAGAAACTATATTGTACTAAAAAAATAATCGTAAATAAATTTAACAAAAATAAGGATGAATATGAATGTTTTTATTGAAATAAAAAAGGGGCACACATCCTAATTTTTTAATGTTTTATCTAATGATGTACTCAAAGGAAAACTTCAAACAAATGAGGCAAATGTGGTTAATGAAAAATAATGATCCAGCAAGAAAGAGCCAAAAAATGATGATAGTAGTTATAATTTTGACGATTTCTTATAATAAGTGAACATCATCCAATAGGAGGATAGAGGCAATGGAGGAAGGAGGAATTTAAATGTTTTTTTACCAAATTTTGGCCCTTTAGGTCAAAATTGGGCACCCCTATTTGAAAGCTTAGCCATCTAAGTTTATACCTTTTGGCTAGGGCTAATATGTAGATTTTATTTAGAAGAGATGTTCCACACTATAAACACACAAAAAATGTATGTGTTATTTATTTCATGAAAGCTTTATTTTGGTATTTTGGCTAAGACTTTACATATTAATTATTTTGGATCCTTTGTTTTTGACCAAAGTCTATTTCTTTCAAAATTTTCTTTTTGCCAAATGCCTAATTCTTTAGAACAATTCATCTGAGACAAATTTTATAAAGTAGAAGATGAAGACTAATTCCTTCAAGAAAATTGTACAATTTTTTTTCCAAAAGGATAATCCCTCCTCAAAATGGTCCTTTTCAACTTTCTTGAAGGATAAGTCTTTGAGCAGCTACCTTACACATTTTTTTGAATGATATGTTCCAAGCAAAGTTCCCTTCAAAATCTTCTCGAAGGATATCACCTAGACAGAGTGCCCTACATGATATTTCTGAAAGGTCTTTTATTTGAGGAGATAGACCTAAGTAAAAAAATTTAAGGATATTTTCATGGGAATGTGGACCAAATAGAAGTTCTAAAAGGGCATCTTACAAGTTATGAAGGGCATTTTATAGATTTCTAAAGGGTACTTTCCCTTTGGAGAATGGCCCTTTTCAAAATCTTTGAAGGTATTCTTCTTGAACTAAATGGTCTATTTTCAAAAGATGAAGGGTCATTTTCAAAAATTTGATAGTACTTTTCAATTTTATTGAAGGGTATTTTCCTTTTGGGAAGGGTGTTTTCAAGATTTCCAAGGGTCTTTTTCAGGATAGTTGAGGGGTCATTCAATAGACCAAAGGAATTAATGTGGAAAAAGAGGTCAAAGGATTTGTTTTGAGAAGAAATTCTAAAGGGAAAGACCTGATGCAAAGAGCCCAAATGAATTCTCTCAAGAAAAGTATCAAAACAAGGTGGCTAAAAAAGTCTAAAAGAAAATAGATCCATGGGAAAAAGTGTCTGAGGAAAATATCCCAAAGGAATTCATGATGGGTTTGTGGATGTCAACTTCAGGGTCATGGGCTAGCCATTGGAATTAAAAATCTTGGCTAGAACCTAAGGGAAAATGTGCAGGTGACAAATGGAAAAATCTCGAGCATCTAGTGTAGATAAAGCAATCAAAAAATAGGTAGGTTGATGGTTTGAGGCATTACTGGCAGTAGACCAAATCAAAGGGATTCCATGAAATCATAAACATAGGTGTCTAGAGGATGACTAGTAGTTAGGGAAAGCATTTTATAACTATTGAAATGAATTCCATTTCCCTCAAGTAGTGCAATGTGTTGGCTCCCCTATTGATAGTTTTAAACACTCATAGATGGACTTTGATGGAGGCAGTTTCATGAAGGATGGTAGAAGAGTCATTGCACTATTTTAGAAGAGTCTACCATAATTTTACATGGGCATCTATCTTAGGATAAATTAATTGTCTACTTTCCACTCAACCATATGTGCAGCGTAACTATTTCTATTCTCAGGCCTGAGCATGTTTTTTTGTGACCTTTGAGCTTCCCTCTTTTCTATTCTTGTAAATTCTATAAATGAATCCATTTTGGCATTGTATATAAATAACTCCATTTAGGTATGGCAAAGCCCTACCAATTTTTTTTATTGAATCAATAAAGATAGTTGTTTTTTTACCTCATTTAAGAATTCTCTAACTATATGTGAGGTTATTGTCTTGCATTAGTGTATCTTAGTTTACCTTCACATGTCAATTTTCTTAGTACCTTACAAGCTCAAAGACTTCTCTTTGAAGGTCAGCAAGAAGTGTTAAATGGAGTTGTAGGTGTAGTGAATAACTAATTTAATAGTGTGTCTTTGAATGCATATTATCTAAGTCTTCCTAGCTTAATCCAATTCCAAGACCCCATGTTGAAACATTGATGTAAGAAGAAGGTTGTTATTAGATGGAGTGTATCTTAGGCTTCTTTTGGTTCAAAGTACATGTCAAGAGTGTGAGTAGAACAAATATTTTGGTGCATCACCTCTAGTAGAGTAGGTTTAATTTTAGTTGTTCTAACCCTTTTAATTCCCCAAGTTGTTAGTAATAAGAATATGAGCCTAAATGATGCATCAAGGGGAGCTAGCCCCTAGTCTAGAGATCCACCCCCAAAGTGGGATACCCACAGCCTTGAGGTGGTTCCATTGTGTCACTTGAGTGAGGATAAGATTTTCCCATATCCTCATTGGGTGAATTCAAGTGATTTTTTTTTTGGCATGCTCGATGGGACTATTGAGTCCATTCCTTGAGGAGTTTTGGTGTTCTCCTCAAGACATCAACCTTTAGAGTCAATTCTAATAAACATCAATGGTGACTCCATGTACATATCTGTTGGTTGACCAACCCATGTATACCAATTAAAGTTGTTTTCATGTTTCATACTCTTTTGTGAAGTGATTCATGAAGATTTGTGAGATTGAACTTGTTTTAACACAAGTTGAGGAGTTATGTCATGATTTTCCTTTTCCTCTTGATTATGAGTAATTTCTTATCCATCTTTGTCATGATCTTCATCAAGAATATGCTGCCAATGACCAAAAATATAAAATTTGTGTTCCATCTAACCCACCTAGCTTTCTTCCAAGCATTCCATTGCTAGTTTCAAAAGAACTCTCCTTGGGTACCAAGAATACATGCTAGACATTAACACTAGACATGGTTATGGTGAAATCATACCTAGTGTTTGTACTGAGAGTGTAAGGAATGCCTAGGAACAAATCAAGAAGGAGTGGATACCTATAAAGGGGGATAATTGGGAAAATCTTACCTATGAAATGCTTGATGTGTGTGGTTTGATATTCCACCTAGAAGAAAGGTTGAGAGCTTATGAACAACCTCCATCTTGGAAGCCTTAAGGTGTCCCAAATTCTTTATCCTTTCCCCCAAAATTTTCCTCTTGGGAACCCATTCAAGAAAGTGACTAAGGGAAAGAATATATCATTATGGAATAGGATGGCATACTTGGGGAATATTGTGAAGAAGAAAAATTGATTTTTAAATCTCACCTTGAAAGGGAAATTGAGTTGTCAAATCAGATGTGGATGAAACCTATCATGGTAGCTGAAAGTGAATTATCTAAACCTACTTCTCAAACTTGCAATCAAAGTGCCAATACCAAGGAAACTATATGTTTCCTAGACATATCTTTCACCCCTTCATTAGTCTATCGATCCCATGAAGCTATCCTTGAACCCACCCTCCCTAGATGGAAATATGTGATGGTATCCCATGAGGAAAAGGATAAGTCATGTTCAAATGGAGAAGTTTTTAGGGAATAAAATTTTGGAACCATTGAAATCCCTCCCACCCCTCCTCAAGAATATATTGAAACAATCATTCCACCCCTTCCAACTAATCATGTTTCCCCTCTTAATGTTGGAAATTGTCTTGCTACTTGAGAATCCCCTTTGGCCAAGCTCTCTATTTTTGAAGTACCTAAGGTTGATGTCACTAAAAGGGAGGATGAGATTGAAATACTAGATTGGATTGAAGATGAATAAGGGTTAAATTATGATGAGGAGAGTTTAGGTTGTGAGGATAAGAAGGAAGTTTCCCCTTGTGTTGGAAAAAATATCTTGAAGCAAGTTCTCTTAGACTCTAAGGATGAAGAAAAAATGGCATTTTTTGTCTCTCCTTTTCATGATGCATGCCAACCAAAATATGATGACCTATGGCAAAGATTTGAGACCATATATAATGAATTTGAAGCTTTAAAAAAAACTACAAATCTCTTGGAGCTGACTAGTCATGACAAGCAAGAATATGTTGCTCAAAAGGACATGTGGTAGATTTACATGTAAATGTTCCAAGAGTATGAGGAGGAGGAAAAGACCAAAATCCTAAACAAGAAAACTCAAGATGAGAGAGAATAGATACATGTTGAAGAGCATCATCATGAAGAGAACCTGGATCATATTAGAAAAATCTATGATGATTTTAGTCCTTTGGAGGGTAACTTGTAGCTTGTCTCTACATCCACCTATGCAGCCACCTCCAACAATCTTCATGAAGAATGAAATAAATAAACACATAAAAATGGTTAATATACAATGTCCCTTGAAGAAGTTGAAGATATTATGAGAATGAAAAAGGATGATCAGATCCTTCAAGGAGAGATGAACTTGCAACAAGCTGCTCCATACATGAATTTTTAGATTTGTCATGTTAATATGAAGGGGCAATAGCTTGAGGCATGATTTAAGGTTCAAATGGACCTTGCCTACTTTGAAAATTCATGGGAGATGGCTCCATTGGATGATAAACAAAGATAAAGATAAAAGAGGAAGCAAGAATCATCTAACACCCCATCTAAGAAGAAGCATTACAGGCACCCTCACTCATCTAGTGAGGAAGGAGACCTAAGATACTTCCCTTTTAATCTAGGAAGGGAGGTATGAGCAAGGGGAATGTACACATTTATTTCCTTTCTACTATTTTTATTTTCCCTAAGTTCTTAGTAGTACATGTGTGTTTTATTTAGTCTTTGTTGTGTGTCTCTTTACTTTGTGTGCTTGAGGTAGTCAATGGTTGTCTTGTTGATAAAGTTTTCTTGTTTATTTTAGTCCTTAGATGATCCCATGCCCAATGGCCTAATAGGCTACTAGTTTGGTTAGTATAGTAGGCATACTACCCCCATGAGTCACCAATTTGTTGACCAAATTTTGGCCCTTTAGGTCAAAATTGGGCACCCCTATTTGAAATCTTAGTTGTCCAAGTTTATACCTTTTGGATAGGGCCAATATGTATATTTTATTCAAAAGAGGTGTTCCACACTATAAGCCTAAAACAAATGTACAAGTTTTATTTCTTTTAGAAATCTTTGTTTTAGTCTTTTGGCAAAGCATTTGCATAGTAATTTTTTTGTATCCTTCATTTTTTACCAAAGTCTATTTCTTTCAAACTTTTCTTTCTGTCAAGTGCTGAATTCTTTCAGACAATTTGTCAGAGAGAAATTTTTTGAAGCAAAAGACAAAGACTAATTCCTTTAGGAAAATTATCTAAAATTTTTTCCCAAAGGATAATCCCTCCATAAAATGGTCTCTTTCAATTTTCTTGAAGGATAAGTCTTTGATCAGCTACCCTCCACATTTTTTCTAAAATATATGTTTCAAGCAAAATGCCCTTCACAATATTTTTGAAGGATATCACCTAGACAAAGTGCCTTACATGATCTTTCTAAAGGTCTTTTCCTTAAGGAAATAGACCTAAGTCAAACTTTTGAAGGGTATTTTTATGGGAAGGTGGACCAAAAAAAAGTTCTATAAGAGGATCTTAAAAGTTCTGAAGGGCATTTTATATATTTATAAAGGGTACTTTCCCTTTGGAGAATGGTCCTTTTCAAAATCTTTGAAGGTATTCTTATTGACTAAACAGTCTATTTTCAAAATCCAAATGGTCATTTTCAAAAAATTGATGGTACTTTTCACTTTTCCTAAAGGGTTTTTTTCTTTTGGGAAGGGTGTTTTCAAGATTTTTGAGGGTCATTTTTAGGATAGCCAAAAGGTCATTCAATAGGCTGAAGGAATTAATACAAAAAAAGAGGCCAAAGGATTTGTTTTGGGAAAAAATACTAAAGGAAAAGCTCTGATGTAAAGAGCCTGAATGAATTCTCTTGGGAAAAGTAATGAAACAAAATGGTTGAAAAAGTTTGAAAGAAAATAGATCCATAGGAAAAAGTGTCTAAGGAAAATATCCTAAAAAAATTCATGACGGGTCTGCAAACATCAACTTCAGGGTCATGGGATAGCCATTAGAATTAAAAATCTTGGTTGGAACCTGAGGGAGAATATGGCAGTGATAAATGGCAGAATCCCAAGCATATGGTGTAGATATAGAAAGAAAAATATAGGTAGGTTGATGGTTTGAGTCATTGTTGGTAGTAGACCAAATCAAAGGGCTTCCATGAAATCATAAACATAGGTGTCTAAAGGATGGATAGTAGTTAGGGAAAGTAGTTAATAACTGTCTATATGAATTCCATTTCTCTCAAGTAGTGTTATGTGTTGGGTCCCCTGTTGACAGTTTCAAATGCTCATGGATGGTCTTTGATGGAGGTAGTTTCATGAAAGATGGTAGAAGAGTCATTACACTATTTTGGAAGAGTCTACCATGATTTTACAAGGAAATCTATCTCAAGATATATTCATTTTCTACTTTCCACTCAACCATACATGCATCGTAACTATTTTTGTTCTCAAGCCCAAGCATGTTTTTCTGTGACCTTTGAGCTTCCCTCTTTTCTATTCTCAATTTTTTTGTAAATGAAGCCATTTTGGCATTGTATATAAATAAATCAATTTGGGTATGGTGAATCCCTACCAAAATTTTGTCTTGAATCAATAAAGATATCTTTTTTTTACCTCATTTAAGAATTCTCTATGTGTATGTGATGGTTATTGTCTTGTGCAAGTGTATCTTAGCTTACCTTCACATGTCAATTTTCCTAGTACCTTGTGAGTTCAAAGACTTCTCTTTGTAGGTCAGCAAGAAGTGTCAAATGGAGTTGAAAGTGTAGTGAATATCTAATTCAATAGTGTGTCTTATAATGCCTATTTTCTAAGTCTTCCTAGCCTAAGCTAATTCCAAGAGCCCATGTTGAAACATTGATGCAAGAAGAAGGTTGTTATTGGATGGAGTGTATGTTAGCTTATTTTGGTTCAAAGTACATGTCAAGAGTGTGAGTAGAACAAATATTTTGGTGCATCACCTCTATTAGAGTAGGTTTACTTTCAGTTGTCCTAACCCTTTTCATTCCCCAAGTTGTTAGTAATAGGAATATGATCCTAAATGATGCATCAACGGGAGTTATCCCCTAGTCGAGAGATCCACCACCCAATAGGGATACCCATAGCCCTGGGATGGTTCCATTGTGTCACTTGAGTGAGGAGAAGATTTTCCCATCTCCTCATTAGGTGAATTAAAATGAAAACAATGTCCTCCCATCAACCAGAAACAATGGGCCACTCAATGATGTTGCGGCATATTTTTTAGTTGTGTGTTTTATTTTTATTGTAGTGTGGATAAAAATAGAGGCAATAATCATGTCCAAACATCTAATAAGTGAACATATGTCCATGTATTTTAAATTGTAAGTAAGATAGTGATAAGAACTAATAAAGTACTATAGCATCATGATATTATGGTTGTTGGTTAATCACATGTAATACCATCATGTTTTATTTGAGGCTATTTCTAAATCTTGGTTAAAACCATCTTGTTTGATTTAAGGTTGTTGGTTAAACTTGGTCAAAACCATCATATTTGATTTTAGGTTATTGGTCAATCCTGATAAAAAACCATTATGTTTGATTTTAGGTTGTTGGTTAATACCAACCAAAACCATCATATTTTGGTTGTTGGTCAACCACTTATAAAACCATCCAGATCATGAGCTTGTAGAGGCATCACATTATAGTGTAATATAATGTTTTTCCCATGTTTGCACTAATGGTAAATATCATGAAAAACATGTTAGTTCTCACATTATATTGTATGGGTATATATAATCATGTGTCTAATTACGGTATGAAGAAATATATTATATAGGATAATATATTTTTGTGTGTGTATGTTGAGTTGTAAAAACAACTCAACATTAGAATAGGTCTATGGGATATATTTGGAGGTATCTTGGAGATGTGTGTGAGAGATAAAAAGAGATATATTATTCGATTGTTGATATGGTCATAATCCATAAAATTAGTTGTTGAAATCTCTATTTATATGTAATATCTCTAATATAATATTATCCTAAATTAATTGAGATGTCATGCATGATTAAATATTGAAGATTATCATTAGTTAAATGTGAGGTTATATTGTGTCTTTTATTTATGAAATCTGAAGTACATTCTAATAATGAAGCATTCATAGAAGAAATCAAAGGAATCTTCACAGTGCATTTATTCTCCCACTTTCATTAAATAGAGCCTATAAACCTTCTTATTATTTAAAATGAGGGATGGTTTGAGAACAAGGAATTGATTGAATAAGTTTATGTACCTTGCTCATTTGATGATTAATGGGAGAGGAATGTTGACATGGAGGAGGAGAACCCCAAAAAGAAAAAGGAAGGAAAACTAGAAACAAAATATAAGCCCATTATTTTAAAAGAAAGTCCCATATTATCCTCTTCTTTAGATTTAAGTCCTAGCAAAGAGGAAAATGAAGGATTAGACTCAAAAATGGATCTTGTTTTTACCTTCAAAAGAGGTGAAACCTTGTTCCCTGAATCATTTCTTAATAATTTTTTTCTCTCCCTTAGAAGGCAAGGGGTTTAATCTCAAGTAATAATGTGTTAGGATAAAAAGGAGTTCTTTGAAGTCTAAAATACTAAGAATGGAAACAAATAAGGGAAAATTTTATCGTAAGTAAATATGAAGCATGTGAACAAGAAAAGAAGTGGAAGATGGGATCTAAGGTATTTTAGATCTAAAGTGACCTACAGGGTTAGGTGAACCCAAAATATAACACTCATAATTTGAAGTAATAGAGGATGAATAGTTGTTTTCTATACTTTATTCCCTAATTGTCCCATATCTCTACAGTGGATCTGTACTTTTATTATTTTTGTAGTCAGTTTACAATTTTACTATTTCTACAACTAGTTTGAAACAATATTTATGTTTGGGGTTTTGTTAGGCTTGTTAGTTTATGTCATTTTTTGAACATGTATTATATATTTATTTATTTTTTGTGATTCATAACTCCAGTCAAAAGCATTATTTTGATTGATAGCTATTGTCAAAAGCGTTTATCCTTTATCTTATGTTTTGAAACAAAATTATATATTAATCTATTTTATGATTATAAAAATAAAATTATTTGAACATACAAAAAATTGAGCCAAATTTTAGATGATAATTAATCAGAAAATCAAATATTATATTAAATTAATGTCAATATTTTATTTTATAATAAAATAAGGAAACTAGAATCTAGATAAAGTGAAATTTATGGGGTTTTACATTAATTACAGTAACAATATTAGTATTTCATTCAATTCATCTCATCAACAAGTTTAGTATCAAAATTTTAAAGTTGTAATTATGAACAAAATATTACATAAAATATATGAAAGAGCCCCAAATTAGATGGAGTTTTAAAATAAAAAAACTTCATGCATTCTAGTTTTATGTTTTGGTTGATTTATTTATATTTTTTTCCTAGCCTTATTATATATAAATATTTTTATACCTTTTTATTGGGATATATGTGAATTTAGTTGATGGATCCATTTATAGTTTTTCAACAGGAAAATGGCATGGAACATATATTTGAATTTATATATAGTCAATTTTAATGTACTCAAAATAAGAGGTAGTATGATCATCAGATTTTCTTTGAACAACGATTAGAATAGGAAACTAGTTTCAAAATAGGATGAAATTTCATATAGCACCAATAATGATTCACAAGTAGTATTGGTTTTAAATATTAATAAGTCTTGTAATTTTTGGAGAGTTGAATTAAAATAACAAGATGATTTAACATTTGATAAAATCCACATACTTATAGATGATGATGTCATATCATAATTGTCAATGTCATTTTATTAATCATTTGTATATATAATTTTAGTTTTATAGAAATTAATGGTAACTTCAAAGAGATACATTACTCTTAGGATCTCATAATATAGTTCATTCTCTTGATAAGTATCTTCTTTTTTGATTTCATGACATATTTTCCTATAAATTTTGGTTATAGAGGGAACCATCAATAGTAATGATAGTTGTACCAATTTACATCACCTAGTTGACTCAATAGTAATAGTCCCAAAAAGCATAATACAAGTTTAATCTATTCCATAGTGTAAATATGTGTATGGATAAGCTTATCCTATTAAATGTTTACATTTTATGTAGGATTTTACTATTTAAATGCTTCACATTATATTAAAAAAAATGTACTTAGAAAGGGTTACAAATTAAAGAAGTCACACACATTACATCTCAAACTCCCTACTAGAGGAACATCCTGGCTTCAAAACAAAAAATCAGTTGGTCAAGTTTTTGGTTCCCATTTGTACACCTCATACACTTAGCCTTACACACTTGAAATAAAATGGAAAACAATGATGAAAAACATGTTAGTATGTCATTGTAGTTAGGGAAAGGTTTGGCATCAAGATTAGATTAAATGTAAAAAATTACTAAGAGGCACCTACAGAGGGTATGGTTAGCTACCTACTACTTCTAGATCTACCTAAACCAAGGTGAGAGGACATGTGGTGTAGCTTGCTCACATGAAGTGATTCTACAATTTAACCTCCATGGGGATTTTTGGCACAAAGAGACACACATGTGACTAGGGCACAACCAAGCTCATTCAATCCACTTGAGAATGGTTATCATATAAAATGAAAATAAAATTCAAATACAAGATACTGAAGATAGATATGAAAGTGACTGCAACCTTCATTCTAAAGAATTTTCAACAACATGGGCTAAATGGAAAACTACAGTGTTGGGTCTTTAAAGCACAAATTGTAGACACATATTAAGTATGTAATATTTATGCATCTACAAGCAAATAACACTTCTAGTATGTAAAGGGTGTATAATTTACAAGCTAGGACATGATAAGACAGTTTATTAATTATAAAGAGGAATGGAATGGTAGTGTGCTGAAAATTTCCCAAACAATAGGGTATCTTGCAATATTCATGACATTATCTTATCAAAGATGTAAGGAAAATTAAAATACAAGATGAATTAAATCCCAAATGATCCCTGTGAGATTATAACATACACTAAAACCAAGTTTTCAGATGCTTTTGCCTATCAACTCCATAAACCTAGGGTAGCCTAACAAGTTATTCAATAACATACTTCCAAGTTAGGCTACATAAATGGATTTATAACCTAGATCCATGCTAAAAATGACAAATAGTAATGAACACAAAGCCAAATATCCAATCAACAAAAATTGTAAAACATATTACTACACTTGATCAATATGAAATAGAAAATAAACACAAGAATTTTCATTAACTTGAAAAGAAACCTTACATACATCCATTTTTCAAAGTACTACCAAGGGGACAAACATGGTGGATTTGCTCCATGTTAGACAGGGAAGACATATAGAGATGCTCTTAGATCTTAATTATGGTTGTACAACTACAACCACCTTAGCAAGAGAGGAAAAATACACACACAACCATGATCCCAAAATTTGGAAGAGCCTATAATTAGAAAGAAAAAAAAAGACCAACCATAGCCAACATAATGACTAACACAATGGCTAACCACCCTCTTGAATGGAAGACACACCTTCTATTTATACATTTTCAATCCTTTTTAATTTTTGGGACTATGGG
The DNA here is from genome assembly GCA_037957365.1 of Torreya grandis. Lineage (NCBI taxonomy): Eukaryota > Viridiplantae > Streptophyta > Pinopsida > Cupressales > Taxaceae > Torreya > Torreya grandis. The sequence goes on along the minus strand of JARHVA010001321.1, from coordinate 3,553,329 downwards.
TCACAACTTTAAAATTGCAAAACAAAATTTCAAGTCAACCAAGATGCTTCCAAATAGAAAATATTCTCTTTTATCATGCCATGAAATCTTCATCCATTTGCAAGAAGAATCATTATTGCAACTACCTTTGCAAAAAATAATGAAGATTTGGAGCACATCCTTTGATTTCATGGAGGGATATGCCTTTCACATGATCTGGAAGGAGAATATTTATAGTAGAGGGCTGAACAAACTGTCATTATGTGCAAATTCCTAGGGATACTCTTGACTACTTGTCTTCACAACTAAAAACTTCTAGATATATTCCCTCCCTCTCATGCACACCATAGAACAACTTGATCGTGCAATGAATTCTTGAGAAAATTATGGATCCATGGCCACTTAAATGATATTCTTTGGAGGGGCCCACTATGACCTTGCAATCTTGTAATATATCTCCCAATGGAGGAGTTTGGATGAGTAAAACATGAGAAAATATAATACCAAAGTTTACTCAACCCATTTACCTTTTTGGCTCCAACTTTCTTTTTCACATTTCACATTTTGAACATATTTTGTCTTTAGGGATTCTCTCATATTTTTTAATACAAAAATGCTTTATTTTCAACCTTAGGGTTATCATGCCTCATTTTTAAAGTTACCAAGTTAACCTGTTGCTAGTGGTAAAAGCTCAACCAATTACCTTGCATAGGGTCCTTGAATATGATGTGCATGCATATGTGTTATCACTATATCATTTTACTCATTGACTTGAAATTTGGATCCTTATTTTGATGAATATGAGTGTGTCACTTGGAAGCTCTATGATCTCTCAGTGCTCATTTAACATTAGTTTTTATTTGAACTGTTAGATCTCCATCAAGCCCCCCCAAGATCATGCCACTTGGATAATCCATGGGATTTCTTACACTTTGCATAGTCAATCTCTACTAGGTTAACACATTTCCACCATGTGGTAACTCTTTATTCAGCCTGAGTCCTTTGATAAGTTAGAGCTTTCTCATGCCATCGATCTTGAAGCATAATCAAATGTGGATTGTTGATCCCATTTTCCATGGATCAAATGCCACTAGCTATCTACTATGGATTAAATTTGATATCTCTACGCTCATCATTTTAGGTCCATGTGAATGTATTTTATGGGCATGTGACTATCAAATTTAAGCCCTAAAAGATAATCACTGAGCTTAATTTTGACATTTGTGCACCTATCCATTTGATGTCCACATGATCATCAATGATGTTTACATGACCTTAAAATTTAATCCCTCGATGGATAATTATAGTGGCTTAAATTTGGTGTCTACATGCTCATCATTTGATGTTCACATGACTGTCAATGATGTTCATGTGACTATCAAATTTAAGCCCTAATGGATAATGGTTGAGTTTAATTGTTTATCCACACAACCGTCAATGACATCGATGTGATTGTCACACTGCTTGTTCAACTTTTTGAGATCTTGCATCTTGAGTCAGAAAAAACATGAAGGCACCAAAATTTTAGGAGATGTTCACAACATCCAAAATATTTATGTAGTGTAATACTTTGACCATGAGATGTTTTTCATGTGAACTTAAAAAATTCATAAGTACACTAACCAGTCTATTTCTATTTTTACTTTGAGATATACTAAATAAGTCCTCATTCCTACTTTTATTTTCGATCAGGACCTGTACAGATCAAGTGCACACCATCAATCGACAAAAAAATGCTCGACACTTATGTAATTCAATAAAATTTCTTCAGGGGTTTTGTTCCTCAACCCTTTTATCTTTCAAGACTTTTGTTCAGTAGAAATCTAGTCTTTGGACTTTATGTGTTGGGACTTTTGTTTCATAGCAATTTCCCCACAATAATCTTTATGAAGTGTTGAACCTATTTAGGATTTTTGCTATAGATAAAATGTCAGATGAATTTCCTTTGGTCCTTTACCATAGATAGTTTTCTTGATAGAAATGATCCTTCAAACTTTTTTGCTAAATCATTTTATTAGGATAATTGTTTCAAACATTTTGTCTAAATTAATTTCTCTGATGCAACTAAGCCTTACACTTTGATCAAAACAATGGAATTTCTTCAAACTTTTTGAGTGAACACTTCGCCTAATGGAAATAAGTCTTCATAATTTTTTCTAAGAAAAAATATCGAATACCTATTTTCATTGGGCAAAGTGTTCTCGTAAAGAGTCTAAAAATTTCTAAGTGCTTCACACATACACCAATTAGAGACTAGATTAACACTTATCTAATTTAACATGAAATTCAACCTTGGAGGGAAAATTAGAAAATAGGAATTAGGATAAGGACTTAGGCTTTGGTACTTGACTAAGGATAGACTTATGCATTTACACTTGATAAGGGTTTAATTGATTCAATGTAATTTTTGGCACTAACACTCGTTCTCACCCAGGGATTCATACCCCCTACAAGTGTGCAAAGAACCCCAAAACATAAGACCAGGTGCCAATCCATTGGGTCACAAAGTTAAGAATTCATAATTTAATCAAAAATCCCTCATGTAGGATCAATAAAATAATGGTATACTTGACAAAAATAGATCAAAAGGATCCAAAATAAACACATGAAAGAAACGTGAAAGGAAACTATATAAACAAGGCACAAAATAGAGGGGAAACAAAGCAACAAAATAACAAAGCTAAACACTATGTACATAGGTACAAGCTCAATTGAGGAAATGTTTCAAAAGTTCACCATTAATTGGTGGCCCAAAAATTTACATCATCCCATAATTTTTTGAACTTTTACAATAATTTGGTGGCCGATATAAAGTAAACCAATATCTACACATGCTTGAAAGGTCTACTACTAGGTTGTGATAGGACGACACATTGAAACAATTCTTTTTTACATGATCTCAAATCTAGATAAGACCATACTAAAATATTTTTGTACTTCTTCAATAATTGTAAATAAGCTTGCTTCTCATCTACAATCAAATGAGTACCAAACAATATTGCTTCAGGATCCACAATGTCAATCATGCACTCAAAGTACTGCTTGAAAAAAGTCTAAAATTTTTCATCCTCAGGGGCATAGAATATAACCCCATATTTAATAAATGACATTATCCAAATAACATCTTCATTTTCAAATCAAACATCAAGAATAACTTATTGCTTTACAACATCTATATTCCCAATAAGTTTACCCAATTCCATATTCATGTGTAACACTTCGGTTAGAGCACACTTCAGATCTTCAATTACACATAATGATTAGGTAACTCATTTTATTGTGTCATAGTAGCATAAAAATAAAATTAATACATTGGCACCCTCTTGACCACACTCTAAAACTGATCATTAATAGTAGCATTCATCATTTCCATGGAGGTAGAAAACTTATATTTGGGACTTTGATAATTGAACATACAAATCTCATATTTGGATGATGCATAATCTAGATAACCTACATCTTCATCACTTGATTTAGTAATATCACATGTGGGATGTGGGAGGAAGCAGTTGTCACACCAATAAATGTCAAAATCAAAATTCATATTTGGATGATGCATAATCTAGAGGCAAAAAACTTATATTTGGGACATTAATAATTGAACATACAAATCTCATATTTGGATGATGCATAATCTGGATAATATACATCTTCATCACTTGATTTAGTAATATCACATGTGGGATGTGGGAGGAAGCAGTTGTCACACCAATATGTGTCAAAATCAAAATTCATATTTGGGACATTAATAATTGAACATACAAATCTCATATTTGGATGATGCATAATCTGGGTAATCTACATCTTCATCACTTGATTTATTAATATCACATGTGGGATGTGGGAGGAAGTAGTTGTCACACCAATAAATGTCAAAATCAAAATTCATATTTGGATGATGCATAATCTAGAGGCAAAAAACTTATATGTGGGACATTAATAATTGAACATACAAATCTGATATTTGGATGATGCATAATCTAGATAATCTACATCTTCATTAGTTATTTTAGTAGTATCATATGTAGGATGTGGGAGGAAGAAATTGTCACACCAATAAATGTCAAGATCAAAATTCATAGCATTTATCACTTCCATTACAGCCTCATAACTTATCTCCTTCATCTTTGATGCAAACCTAGTGGTGAGACAAGGTTCTTAGATGAGTCACCTTTGTGGGATGAACTCAATCCTTCTAGCTTTGTAGATAAGAAAATACTCAAAGCTAAAACTTAAAAAAGATATTCAAAATAGTCACTAATCTTCTTTGAAACCAAATGATAAAATTAGAGTCACCACTAGAATCAGAATTATAGAACATAAAAATTAACACACTGATTATGATACATGATAAAAATATATTTTATGAATTAATTAATGAGATAGAAAGAAAAGATACTAATTTTTTTAGAATAATGTTTAATAGGGGAAAAACACCTTCCAAAATACAACTTTAACAATTATTTTTAAGAAACTTAGCTGATGTCAAATTGTCAAATATCTCAAATCCTAACATGTCCCCAATGGAGTGATGTAGCATTGATGACCAAGATAGTTTGAATGTATCCAATAATAATAGATAACTTCACAACATGAAAATACTTACAGCTCTCTACAAATGTCCCTAGCAACATGGGTGATCAAAAGTGTCCTCTATAATAATACCAGAAGAGTGTTGTGACATTGACAAATCAAAGATAATCAAATCAATGCAAATAAGTAGAGAAGTTTAAAACTAAATTACTTATAACTCTTTTCAAGAGTATTGAAAAATAAAAGTTTTAAGATTCATTTTAGTCCCTAGTAATGATGTCAGTTGAGTGTGTGATGTTGATGCACCAAAGATAATCTGAGTAGCAAAATAAGTAGAGATCTTTAAAAATGAAAATAGCTCTCTGCAAAAGTCCTTGGAAACATAAGTAATTAGCAATTCAATTTAATTCCTAGAAAGAGTGTCAGTAGAGTGTTGGTTCCTAGTTATACACCTCGTACACTCAGCCTTACACACTTGAAATAAAATGGCAAATAATGATGAAAACCCTGTTAGTATGTCATTATAGTTGGAAAAGGGTTTGACATCAAGATTAGACTGAATATAAAAAATAACTACGAGGCACCTACATAGGGTATGGTCATCTCCCTACTACTTCTATATCTACCTGAACCAATGTGAGAGGATATGTGGGTTAGCTTGCTCACATGGAGTGATTATGTAATTCAACCTCCATGGGGATTTTTGACACAAAGAGACACACATGTGACCAAGACATAACCAAACTCATTCAATCCACCTGGGAAGGGTTTCCACATGGAATGAATAAATATACTAAGTCACATACAAGCTATTGAAGATAGATATAAAAATGACTACAACCTTCGTTCTAAATAATTTTAAATAACATGGGCTGATTGGAAAACTTCAGTGTTGGGTCTTTAAAGTAAAAATTGTAGACACATGTTAAGTATGCAATATTTATGCAACTATAGGCAAATAACACTTATAGTATGTAAAGGGTGCATTATTTTCAAGGTATGATAGTTTATTAATTATAAAGAGGAAGGGTGTGGTGGTGTGATGTAAATTTTCAAATGGGAGGGTATCTTGCAATATTCATGACATTGCTCTTAGCAAAGATATAGGGAAAACTCAAATATAAGATGAAGTAAATGCTATACAATATCTAAAATATCAGAACATACATTGAAATCAATCTTTTAGATGCTCCCTATCAACTCCATAAACCTAGGGTGCCCTAAAAAGTTATTTAGCAACATACTTCCAAGTTAAGCTATAGAAAAGGATTTATAACCTAGATGCATGCTCAAAATGACAACTAGTAATGAACACAAACCCAAATATCCAATCAAAAAAACTTGTAAAACATATTACTACACTTCATAATTAGGAAATATCAAAGTACCACAAGCATTTTCATTAACTTGAAAATAAACCTTTCATATATCTATTTTTCAAAATACTACCAAGGGGACAAGCATGGTGGACCTAATCCCTATTGGATAGGGGATACATATAAAGATGATCTTAGAGCTTGTTAATGGTTGTATATCTACAAACACCTTAGCAAGAGAGGAAAAATACAAACATAATAATGATCCCAAAATTTGGAACAACCTATACATTAAAAAAAAAAAAAAGACCAAACACAACCAACATAATGACCAACACAATGGCCAACCAACCTCTCGAATAGAATTCAAGCCTTTTATTTATATATTTTCAATCCTTTTTCAATTCTATGACTATGGGTCATAACTTGAAAAATTGAAAAAAAAACTTCCAAGTCAAACAAGATGCTTCCAGCTGGAAAATATTCCCTTTTGCCATTGCATGAAATCTTCATCCATTTACAAGAAGAATCATTATTGAAACCACTTTAGCAAGGAATGATGAATATTTAGAGCACATAATTTGATTTCATGCTAGGAGATGCATTTCACATGAGATGAAAGGAGAATATTCATGGTATAGTGCCAAACAAACTTTATCATTATGTGCAACTACCTGGGGATACTCTCGACCACTTGCCTGCATAGTTGGAAACTTTTGGACAGATGCCCTCCCTCTCATGCATGCCATGGAAAAACCTACTCTTGTAATGATTTCTTGGGAATATTAAGGATTCATGGCCACTTAAATGATCTTCCTATTATTGGCCCACTGTGACCTTGAAAACCTATAATATATCTCCCAGTGGAGGAGCTTAGATGAGCAAAACATGAGAAAACACAATACCCAAGTTTACTCAACCCATTTACCTTTTTGGTTCCAACTTGCCTTTTTACATTTTTCACATATTTTATCTTTAGGGATTCCCTAATATTTTTAATGCAAAAATGCATTATTTTCAACCTTGGGGTTACCATGTCTCATTTGCAAATTTGTGAAGTCAACCTACTACCAGTGGTGAAAGCTCAGCCAATTACCTTGCCCAAGGTCCTTGAATATGGCACACATACCTATAAAGCATCACCATGTCACTTTTCTCATTGAATTGAAATGTGGATACTTGTTATGATGAATATGAACATGCCACTTGGTAGCTCAATGAGATCTCAACATCTTTTTAGCATTAGTTTTTATTTTAACCATTATATCTATATCAAGCCCCCCTGAGATCATACCACTTGGATAATCCATGGGTTTTCTTGTACCTTACACAATCAATCCTTACCAATATATCTCCCTTCCACCATGTGGTAGCTCTTAATTCAACCCAAGTCCTTTGGCATGTCAACTCTCTCTTATGCTATTGATCTTGAAGCACAATCAAATGCATACTATCAATCCCATTTGGCATGGATCATGTCACTCATTGTCTACTATGGATTAAATTTGATGTTCGTACACTTATTATTTAACATTTTCATGAAATTCTTTAACGGGTTCATGATTGTCAAATTTAAGCCCCAATAGATAATAATTGAGCTTATTTTTTACATTTGTGGACTCATCATTTGATGTTCACATGAATGTCAATGACATTCACATAATTATCAAATTTAAGCCCCTAATGGATAATTACTATGGCTTAAATTTGATGTATGTGCACCCATCATTTGACATTCACATGACTGTCAATGATGTCTATGCAACTGTCTAATTTTATCCCTAATAGATAATAGTTGAGCTTAGTTTTGATGTCTACATGACCGTCAATGATGTCTACATAGCCTTCACACTTCTTGTTCAAGTTTTTGAAATATTTTATCTTGAGTCATAAAAATATGAAGGCACCAAACTTGTAGGAGTTATCCAAGCATCCAAAATATTTATGCAATGTGATCCTTTAACCATGAAATGCTTTTCAATAAAACTTTAAAAATGCATAGGTACACTGATCAGTCCATTTTTATGTTTGATTTGAGCTCTATTGAATAAGTCCTCATTCTATCTCACAATGTAGATCAGGACCTGTATGGACTAAGCGCGCACCATCAATAAACAGAAACATGCTCAACACTTATGCAATTTAGGCAAAGTTATTTGGGTATTTCATTCCTTGGGCCTTTTATATTTTAAGACTTTTATTCTTCAACAATTTGGTCATTTTCCTTTTTGTGTTGGGACTTTTTTTTCATAGCATTTTCCTCATAATAATCTTTCTGAAGTGTTGAACACATTCAGGCTTTTTGTCATGGACAAAATATCTGACAGAATTCCTTTGAGCCTTTTTTCATGGGTAATTTACTCTGATAGAAATGATCCTTTAGAATTTTTGCCGAATCATTTTATCAAGATAATTATTTTAGACATTTTTTCTGAACTAATTTCTCTGATGCAACTAAGCCTTAAACTTTGTACAAAATAATGGAATTTATTTGGACTTTTTGTGTGAACAATTTATTCAACATAAATAAGCCTTAGAAATTTTTGTCTAAGACAAAAATTTGAATACCTATTTCCATTGGGAAAAGTGTTCATGAAAAAAGTCTAAGGGATTTACACATATGTCAAGTAGAGACCAAATTAACACTTAACCTATTTAACATGGTACTTGACCTTAGAGGGAATATTAGAAAACATGAATTGGGATAAAGACTTAGGATTTGATACTCAACTCAGGATGGAATTAGGCATTTACACTTGATAAGGGCTCAATTTCTTTAATGAAATTTTGGGTACTAACACAAGGCATAACCCAAAAAATTACAAATAACTAGAGATAAAGGTTCTATGCACAAGCCATCACCCCAGGAGGCAAAGGTATCAGATCATCCTTGGGAAGCACCATATAAGAAGGTGGTTCCACATCAATAATCTCTAACTCATTTTAACCATCTAGGGGGTCATCATGAATAGTGATAGGCTAAATATAAGTCAACTATGTAAGAACAACAATTATATCTAGAGACTTTTGTGAAGGACTAACATAAGATTTTACATGACAATGAAAACCAACCTGTAGGTGAGGGTGAGGAGAAAAGTTGACCCTACTTCTAGATTAAACTCTAATTTGATGCCTTATGAAAGGAGGAGGTGGAGGATCTCAAGGTGGGACATTAGGCAAAAGCCTACTCATGGTGAAAGGGGAACTCCCCCAATGGTTGAGGAGCTCCTATAGGTGGTGGAGGTCCAGATCTATACTTTTCACTTGAGATTGAATTTGTAAATAGACTAAAGAAATAATAACCTTTTCATTAACATAAAATAAATTTTCACACATTTCATGATTAAAAACAATGATTTTCTTGGTTTACCATAGGTGAAAGAGAATAATAACATAGAATAATTTATAGATAAAGGCAATAGAGGTAGGCTAATCAAAATAATCCCTAAAGAACACATGTTTCCAATATAAAGGCTTAGGGTGATAAGGATAAAATAATGAATGAATCCAACACCAAGAAGAATGGGCTTTCAAATGAAACTAGAAAAAAAATTTAAAAGATTTTGGATGATTTCAAGTAGAACATAAGGTCTAGGGAATGTAGAGGTGGGGCAGTCTCTCACCAAGGTTAATTTCTTAATAAATCAAACACCATAAGAAATGACCTAGCTTGGGCCCTTAGCCAAGTTACCACAAATGATTTAGACAGACAATCTAAGTCTTACGAGAGGACTCAAGACCTCAACATCTATTGATCTTACCTAAATCTAGAGAGATGGGAATCATCACTTGATAAAGTATCCTGGGAGAGTAGGTATTGAAATTCATATTATAGTTTCACCTCCAGTCCTTCCATTGGGCCTTAAGAGGATACAAGCCAATTTTATGCAACATAACATCAAGTAATAACTTATGAATGTGAAGAATAGAAGGTATGTCCACATTGTCTATTTGAAACATGATTTTTAATTTAGGATAGTGAATCCAATCCCTAGAGGTAACTAAATATTGAATAGTGTAAATCCCTTTACAGAATAATTATAAATATTTAATACCAAGTAATTCAGTAGGGGAACCAATGAATTAGTAATAATAAAGGAACACCATAAGCTATGGTCATTAAAATACTAATGTGTGTGAAAATCATCCCCCGCTCACTTCAAGTTGGGTTTGATGGCTTCGAAATCCTTCCAAATGTTTTTGACCACAAAATATCTAGAAATCTTGACAAGAATCGTAGTGATGAGAAGGCATTAGAAGGCAATATTTTTCCAATTAGTTTTACCATACGGAGAGCCTATAAAGATACAATGCCTTAGTAAAATTTTCACAACCCACTTATAACACAAGGCCATACTTTATTGATATGTGTCAATGATGCCCATATCACCTTTATCATGAGGGAGGCAAAAGATATCCTAGGGCATCTGATGAAAACCTCATGAATGATTAGAATTGGTACAAAGGAAGTCTCTAAAGATTTTGTCTAGATCATTATAAGAGGCCTTAGAGGGAACCTAGCAAGAATAATAGTAGACATGATTAGTGGCCAAGATTCTAGTACAAATTTGAAACTTGCCTACTAGCATAAGGGCTTAGTAATCCAATATTCATTCTTCTTTTCAATCCTGTGGAGGATATATTTCCAAACTATATCCAATGAACTACCAAAATCAAGGTCATGCCCAAGAACTTGAATTATTTCTCTCAAATTATCCATTTATATTATACTTTTGAATCCACTCAAGCATAAACATCATGCTTTATCGAAAAAACTTTATTTTACTCCATTGGAGGCTGGAGTTAGAAGCTAGAAAGAATGTGTCAAGGCATTAGATAGCTTCATTAAAGGTGTCCATGTTTTGTTAAAACATGACTAATGTGTCATCTATGAAGTTTGCATTAATGAAATGGGAGGTGAGATGAAAGGTACGGTCAGGTAAAATAATTCCCTAAATAAGCCCTTGAGAAGCTCTAGAAGCTAGGAGACAACCCAAGGATTTAACAGATAATACATAAATGATTAGATCAAGGACACAACCTTGGTGAATAGAGCACTAAAGATAAATAACATTAGTTTTATGCCTATTAATAGTGAGGTAGGATGAATCATCATGAATCAATGTTTGAATAATATAAATGAATTAGGGACCAAAGCCAAGAGCATTGAGTATGGAAAGAATAAATTGCCACTCAATTATATCATAAGTTTTTTCAAAGTCTAATTTAAAAAAAATTGGTTTTTGGAGAGAGGAATGAGCCCAAGACATTCTTTCTTGGAATAAAATAAGATTATCCAAAATATAAATCCATCTAATAAAACTAATTTTATCTGGTCTAATAATGGCATGGAAAATAAGCCAAATGTGGTTAGCAAGAGTTTTAACAATAATCTTTCAAGAAACTTGAGCAAGGTTATCAGCCTTCAAATGGTAAGAAGCTTAAGATCTCAAGTTTTAGAAATTAATTTGATATTACATTGGTTTATCATAGTTCCAAGAGAATAATTCTGTATGTATTCTTTGTATACTTGTAGTAAATGTGGTCTGGTAAACTCCTAGGTGGATTTGTAAAATTCACATGGGAAGCCATCAAGGCAAAGTGATTTATCTTTTATCATGCAGTGAAAATCCTTTGTGAGATCCTCTAAGGTGAGTTGGGAATAAAAAAACATTGATACATAGGAATGATCTTGAAAGGTACCACATTGAAGCAGTTTTTAATCATTTTGGTTCATTCAATTGTAAAAGTCTGAGCTTGAAAAATCATCATGTAGTGTTCAAGGAAAGTTGTAGAGATGTTAAACTAAGAGGTCAAATAGGATTGATCCACTTGAATGGATTTGATTTTCATATGATCTTTCTTGGATTTTAGTGCTTTAAAAAAATCATTAGAGGCCTTATCACCAATTTTGATCTAATTCAAGTAAACATGAAGTTGAGATCTTCTGGTCACTTGGTTGTCCACCACCTTAAGGTGGTATTTGATATAATTTTTAAGTTTTTGTAGATTCACATTAAAAGTATCAATATTGAGAGAGAGATACCCATCAATAATCATTGAGCATATAATCTTTTTACCACTTTCTAATCTAAGTAACATGTTTGCCATGGTGGTGGTGCATAGAATGGCCTCATTCCACCACTCAATCTAATTGGAAGTGCATGGGGGATGTATATCAAGGTTCCATATCCATGCAATGACTAAAATCACTCCATCATGATTCAACATATAATGATTAAGGGTAGATTTTTTATGTGGCACATTGTACTATCCTAAAGTCCATTCCACTTTGCAAGAAATAAGGGAATGGTCTAAAAAATAATATGAGAATGGACTTTGACAAGCTAGCCACCAATGATAGAAAAAGAAAAATGAATTTACTCTAACAACATAAACTTTTCAAACCATTTAAGTACATGGTGATTCCTAGATTGATATTTGGACCATGTAAACCAAGACATGGGGTTAAATGTCTACTACTGGAGGAGTGGGTCAGCCAAACCCCATATAGTTTTGAAATAATACAAATCCTCATGTTTACCAATACACCAATGCATGGGTAAGGTACAAACCTTATATTGGGGGTGTTCAATAATATTGAAATCTCCACACAACAACCATGTGGTAGTAGGTATCTTGTCATCCAATGATCACCAAAATAGGGAATGGTAGGTCCATCCTTAGGTGTATATATGTTGAGAATGCCAAAAAAATGGCCATACATGTTAGGAATAATCTAGATTGACTGATGTGAATGGTCCTTACATATGGTAATAATTCCATTAGAATCCTTAAGGGAAACTAAAATACAAGCACCACCACATCCCTCCTTATGCAAGGTGGTGATCTGGGTGGTGTCATGTTAAATGATTTGCAAGGACATTTTAAAGAGAAACCCAAACACATTAACTTCCAATAAATAGATAATATCTAGCATACCAATATGTTGACAAGTAGCATGTAAAAATTATTTACGGTTATAATCTATAAGACCCCTAACATTCCATGATAACATAATCATAAATAAGGGTCATTCATATGAAGCTCTCCTTGTCCATCCTCAATATCCTTAAATGCTACATATTTGTTGTGTTAGTGAGGATATGAATTTACACCTACCTCAATAAAGTGACATTTATAGTCACGTTCCTCTTGAAGAGAGTCTAAACGCTTATGATTTGGGCTATGATACTATCAGGAAAAGGAGACACTAGTTGAAAGAACCTTAAACACATACATCATAGTATTTTAGGAACCTAGAGAAATACATTATGGATTGGAAGAAACTGAGATAGCAAGGCAAGGTGGAGAAGTCCCCTAAGAGGGTTTGATAGTTGGAGAATAATCATCCTAAGGTAGCAAATGGGGTGGGCATTGTGGCTTAGGGCTTGACAACCTTTTAGGTGGAATTGTGTTCCATCCATCACCTTAGTCTATCATTTTGGGCTTCACAGTGTAAGGAGGAAACTGAGGGGGATTGGGATGATCCATGTGAGGACAATACTTTCTAAAAAATAAGTGTTCAACAAGTTGAAATAAAAACCCTTTTGTAACCATTGGGTCACACTGACTTGAATCTATATAAACTTCTTTAATTTATTGGAGAGGCTAACCTCTACACAAACCTGCTTGATAGGGATAGGGGAAAACCACCTATCTAGCTCAATCGTAACAACACAACTCATGGGCATGATGATTTTGGGTATGAAATCCCATAGGTGAATTATCAATTTGGGAAGCTTAGCCCAAATAGAGAAATGAAATATAACATTATCATAGACTTTATAATTATGAGATGAGACAAACAAAATCATACGCTGGTTATAAAAGAACCATACATTTGATGTCTCAAGGATAAGTTACATCTCAGAAGGCTCCTTGAAGGTAAACATGATTTTTTTTTGGTAATGTTCTAGATTCTAGAGACATGAATGCCCAAAGGCTCTCAGTGTTTATGGATCCAATTATAGAATTAGTCCTCCGAGGGGATATGGTTGACAAAGTAAGAAATAATAGAATAATTTTCATACCATTTACAACATTATTTAATATATGTAATACAAATGGTAACCTATATAGTGGAGGGGGGATGAGGGATTACCTCATCTTAGACATTTAGAACAACATTTTAAGCTCTCTTGGGTTCCATTAGCTCTGATTCCTAAATTAATATATGTAGTAGAGCACAGAGAAACCATAAATAAAGGGATTTTATCCCTAAAGGGCAACTTTCCTAGCACAATTAATGTGTCCAATCCATATAAAGTCCCAGAGGATAAGGGAACTAAATAAAGCACTCAAATAAATCAAGTAGGAAAATTCAAACCGTGAAACCCTGGCAGGGCAATCCTCCCATTTCATGTACTATTTTTATTTCAAAGGCCAATTTTATTTATCTAGTAATTTTCAATGAAGAATACATTTGTAAAAGTGCATGTTAGAATAACTACAACTCAAGGATGTGACTTCAAATAATAATTTAGAATGTAGTTCATAAGATAGAATATGTTTTGCCAAAAATGTTAGGTAACTCTACATAATCCCAAGATAACTTTACCCTGATAAGATACTCCCCATGAGAAGAGTTGAGCTCCTATACACAGGGTTGCATAATCTAAATAACAGCTATTGAATTTAGATGGATAAGATTCATTAAATTTGGATGGATATGATTAAGTATGGAATATTCAATCAAACTCTTTAAATTTAGATGGATAGGATTAAACATGGATAATTTCAATTATAATGAAATGGAAAAAATGACAGTCGATGGGTGATATATGCATTGATATGTTTACTAACTATATTCATTCTTGGGATTAAATTACATTGATGCCATTGCATTATGGCAAAAAATTAGTTGTTCTCCATTATAAATTATGGTGACAATTCTACATGTACACATTAATACAAATCATATGATGTTTAGTGTCCTTTCTTTTGGCTGAATTTATGCATTCTAGGTTCTACCTTGGAATGTAGCTAGTACTGAAGGTCATGAGTAGAGATAAATAAGTTAACTTTCTATGTTTGGTATGTACTTTTCCTTTTGGGTGAACTCTTTATAAATTTTGATGATTTTAGTGGGGACAAGTATTTCCATGGAAATTATGAACATATTATTCCCTCTTTCGATTGTTATTTTATATTGTAATTGATCAAGCATTCCAACCCTACTCATATTAAATTATAAAAAATAAAATTATGTGAAATAAATTATAAATTAAATTACATACATACATACATACATACATACATACATACATACATACATACATATCGATATATACATGTGTACACACACACACACACACACACACACACACACACATTTCATTTGATAAATATGGTGTCTATAATATTAATTGGTTTTTATTAGCTATATATCCAACAAATTTCATCTTGGTTGAGTGTTAAACATAAAATGAAGTCCTTAATGTAATGTAATAATATATATATACACACACACACACACACACACACACACACACACACACACACACACACACACACACACACACACACACACACACATATACACACACACACACACATATATATATGTATATATATATATATATATATATATATATATATATGTATATATATGTATATATATATATATATATATATATATATATATATATGTATATGTATATATATGTATATGTATATATATATATATATGTATATATATATGTGTGTGTGTATATATATACATATATATATATATGTATATATATGTATATATGTATATATATATGTATATATAAATGTATGTATATATATATATATATATATATATATATATATATATATATATATATATATATATATATATATATATATATATATATATATATATATATATATATATATATATATATATATATATATATATACACACACACATATGTGTGTGTGTATATATATATATATAAAAGAGTTAAGTCTAGGTCTACAAATGGTTCGAATAATATTTTTTATGTAGAATTACTGCACACAATTTATTTATTTTTTATGAAAAAGAGCATACAATTTTATTATTCACACCAAAAAGGTAGTAGAGTGCACACCACCAATGGCACACTAAGACACACTTAAGAAACAAAATGATCAAGGCCACAAAAAAAAAAAAAAAACTAGGACAAACCTAGAGAAAACTATAATACATCAAAAAAGGGGTGACTTAAGAAGTAGTAGAAAATAAACCAGTTAGGGGTGAGTTATTTTTATAAGGACTACCCCACCTAGAGCCTAAAATATTTTCCCCATCATCCATGTGGTCCCATCCAATGTTAGTGCCCACCTAGTCAACATTATATATTTTTTGAATAGTATGCAGGGGACAAATGACTAAATTTAGCTATGGGAATTTTTTTATCAAAGTGCTAAAAAGAACCATCCTACGAGCTGCTAGATTGTAATCTCCCCTAGGGTAAGGCCACCAAAGGTAGGAATCCATGTCCCTAATTATTCAGAGGTGGCAGAGGCAAAGAATCCCAACCAACATGTCAAATAATAGGTGAGAAACCCAACCTCCCTACTGAACCAAAGAGGGAGAGTGATATTGTTGTGAATAACTAGAAGCTCATGAATGGTGGAAAATTTGGTTATAATGATAGCCACCCTTAGGAGGATCACCCATACTATGTGACAATATGTCCTAGGTGGGGAAGGTGACACATGAGCAATAATGCAAGGTGTGTCACCCTAATAATGCAGGAGTTACTATAGGTAATCAAGTTCCATAGACACTTTGTTCCTATGTACTTATATCTATAGAATCACATTAGAAACAATTGTAGCTTTATGAGAAGTAGAAAATAGAGAATCACTAAAATTATTAGAAAATATCACATAATTATGTTCTTTCCATAGCCATGATAAAAAAATTATTCTAAAATCATACCAGACTTGGGTGAATTGGGGAGGCAAACTTTGATTATCACCAAATATAATATGGAACTAGCTGAAGGGAATAGAGTGAAGGGAATAGAAAAAGTATTGAATCTATATTAAGGCATGTTGGGCCTTCAAGAAGTGATAAAAAGGGTGCACTATGGACCAACCTTCTACCAATAGAAAGGCCTTGATAAATCAAACACCAATTGAAGTGAGTAATTTTGGGTTTAGTACAATTAGACCAGATAGTGTGAAATTGTTTCTCCCTAAGAGAAGTGGAGGAATGTATGTTCAAGCCCTAGTTGAGTTTATTATTTTTTGGTAGTATAATTATATAAAGGAGTATTTTTGTATCATTTATAGTCCTTCCACCATGGACAAGCAGAGCTAATGGAGATATTGTGAAGAAACTCCACTGGCTCTACTACCACAATCTCATCATAATATTATCTGTTAGTAGATAAAGTTTGTATTTAGATTGTAAAGATTTAAAGGGGATACAAAACAAATATTATTTTTATAAAATATCCTACATGGTGAAGATTATTCTATAATAAAATATAAATGTGTGAACCTAAGGCACTTCTACTAGAGGCATTATGTGCATGTTGATGATAAATGAACACAATAGTAATTATTGGGTGATGGACAGACTAGCCCTAAAACCTAAACCATCCCATAAAAACCATGGTATAAATTTTTCCCAGGAAAACCAAATCCTCCTAATGACAAAAGTTCCCACCAATTTTATAGGGGTGACTATGGTAAGGAAACTAGGAAAACCAAGCCATGTGATTATAGGGGATCCTTACGATATGCAATTTTAAACAATAGCCTTATAGGCTTTTTGATAGATATTAATGAGGCCCATACTTTCATCCTCCTATTGGAGACAACAATAATACCAAACAACTCTATGAAAACACTTACTAAAGGAGGGATTGGCCCAAATGAAATCCTTCAATAATTTATTGAGCTTGCTAATGGCTTATTTTTTGAGCATACAACATGAATATTAATACACATGTGTCATATAAAGTAATTTGGATTAGATTTGGAACTTTCCAACCAAGGAAAGTGGATTGGTGATCTAATACAAGAGTTTTTTCTCAACATAGTTGACTAGCTATTGCCCTAGCTGAGAGGGGGATGCCTAAAAATCAAAGGGGATTATGATAAATTTAAATATCTCATCATACTAAAGCTAGGGACAATTTTATTTCACCATACAGGTAGGCTATGTAGTAAAGTATTGTCTGTATCACTGCATTTTATACCATTATATGGTGGAGCTAGAGGTGAGACTAAAGACCTCCAGGCAGTGCATAACTTTGGCCACCATATCCTCTTCTTCAATGACCATAAGAAACTATTCATCAGTGAAATGCCCATTGAGAAGTTTCTAGGTTTATTCCAAAGGAAGGGATATAACACACTAGGCCTTGTAACTGAGCATTGGTAAAAATATAACTAAAGCCTTCTACTAAGATAATATGCATGGTTGGGGCCATATAGAGATGG
Organism: Torreya grandis; assembly: GCA_037957365.1. NCBI lineage: Eukaryota > Viridiplantae > Streptophyta > Pinopsida > Cupressales > Taxaceae > Torreya > Torreya grandis. Next base: position 3,535,072 of record JARHVA010001321.1, on the reverse strand, counting down.
ATACAATAAAGCCATCTACAAAGGGATTTATAACCTAGATCCATGCTCAAAATGACAACTAATAATGAACAAAAACACAAATATCCACTAATTTTTTTTTAAAAACATATTACTACACTTGATAAATAGGAAATAGAAAATAACCACAAGAATTTTCATTAACTTGAAAAGAAACCTTACATACATCAATTTTTTAAAATATTGCCAAGGGGACAAGCATGGTGGATCTACTCCATGTTAGATAGGGGAGACATATAGAGATGCTCTCAGATCTTACTGATGGCTATAGAACTACAAACACCTTAGTAAGAGAGGAAAAATACACACAACCATGATCCCAAAATTTGGAAGAGCCTATACTTAGAAATAAAAAACAAAGACCAACCATAGCCAACACAATGACCAACACAATGGCTAACCAACCTCTTGAATAGAAGGCAATCCTTCTATTTATACATTTTAAATCCTTTTTAAATTTTAGGACTGAGGGTATCAACTTAAAAAATTTCCTAAATAAACTTTCAAGTCTGCCAAGATGCTTCCAATTAGAAAATATTCCCTTTTACCATGCCATGAAATCTTTGTCCATTTTCAAGAAGAATCATTGTTGCAATTGCCTTTACAAAGAATAATGAATATTTGGAGCACATCCTTTGATTTCGTTGTGGGAGATGAATTTCACATGATATGGAAGGAGAATATTCATGGTAGAGGGTTGAACAAAATTTGTCATTATGTGCAACTGCCCGGGGATACTCTTTAATACTTGTCTACACAACTAGAAAATTCTAGATAGACTCCCTCCCTCTCATGCACACCATGGAATAACTTACTCTTGAAATGATTTCTTGGGAATATTATGGATCGATGGCCACTTAAATGATATTTTTGGGAGGGACCCACCATGACCTTGAAAACCTATAATATATCTCCCAATGGAGGAGCTTGGATGAGCAAAACAAGAGAAAATACAATACCCAAGTTTACTTGACCCATTTACCTTTTTGGCTCCAACTTGCCTTTTCACATTTCACATTTTACACATATTTTATCTTTAGGGATTCCATCATATTTTTGAATACAAAAATTCTTTATTTTTAGCCTTAGAGTTACCATGCCTCATTTACAAATTTGTCGAGTCAACCTATTGCTAATGGTGAAAGCTCAACCAATTGCCTTGCATAGGGTCCTTGAATATGACATGCATGCCTATGTGTCATCAACATATCACTCTAATCACTGAATTAAAATGTGGATCCTTGTTATTATGAACATGAGTGTGCCACTTGAAAGCTCTGTGGGCTCTCAATTTCCATTTAGCATTATCTTTTATTTGAACCATTATATCTCCATCAAGCCCCCTAAGATCATGCCATTTTGATAATCCACATGCATTTTTTCACCTTACATAGTCAATATGTACCAAGATAGCACCTTTTCACCACATGATAACACTTTATATAGCCTCAATATTTTGATAAGTCAACACTTTCTCACACCATTGATCTTGAAGCATGATCAAACATGGATCATCGATCTCATTTTCCATGGATCAAATGCCACTAACTATCTACTATGCATTAAATTTGACATATCTATACTCATCATTTGATGTCTATGTGAATGTATTTGATGGGCATGTGACCATAAAATTTAATACCCAATAGATAATCACTAAGATTAATTTTGGCATTCATGAACATGTCATTTGATGTCCACGTGACCATCATTGATGTTTGCATGACCGTCAAATCTAAGCCCCTAATGGATAATTATAGTGGCTTAAATTTGACATCTGAATGCCCATCATTTGATGGTTTGCATGACTATCAATGATGTTCATGTGACCATCACATTTAAGCCTTAATAGATAATGGTTGAGTTAAAAAATTTATTTGCATGACTATCAATGATGCCCATGCAGCTGTCACACTACTTGTTTAACTTTTTGAAGTCTTGCATCTTGAGTCAAAAAACCCATGAAGGCACCAAACTTGTAGGAGATGATCATGACATCTAAAATATTGATGCAGTGCAATACTTTGACCATGAGATGATTTTCATTAAAAATTAAAAAATGCATAAGTACACTAACAAGTCCATTTATATGTTTACTTTAAGATCTGTTTAAGAAGTCGTCATTCTAGCTTGTATTATTGATCAAACTTGAATAAATCAAGTACACATCATCAATTGACAAAAACATGTTTGACACATATGCAATTTAGGAAAATTTCTTTGGGGGTTTTATTCCTTGACCTTTTTGTCTTTCTAAAGTGTTGAACACATTTAGGCTTTTTACTGAAAACGAAATGTCTGACAAATTTCCTTCGGTCATTTTGCCACATGTAATTTTCTCAATAGAAAAGATCCTTCAAATTTTTTTGTTAAATCATTTTTTTAGGGTGATTGTTTCAGACATTTTAGCTGAAATAATTTCTCTGATGTAACTAAGCCTTACCCTTTGCCCAAAATAATGGAATTTATTTGGACTTTTTGTGTGAACACTTTGCCCAATAGAAATGAGTCTTTAAATTTTTTATCTAAGATAAAAATCCTGAAGACCTATTTTCATCAGGCAAAGTGTTCATGCAAAAGGTATAAAAAATTCTAAGGGCTTCACATATACACCAAGTAGAGACTAAATTAACACTTAGCCGATTTAACAAGGAACTTGACCTTGGAGGCAACATTATAAAATAGGAATTAGGATTTGGTACTAAACTTGGGCTAGACTGAGGCATTTACACTTGATAAGGGATCAATTGATTCAATGCAATTTTGTGCACTAACATTGGCTCTCAGCCAGGGATGCATATCCCCTGCAAGTGTGAAAAGAACCCTAAAACATAAGGCCAGGTGCCAATATATTAGGTCACAGAGTCAAGAATTAGTATTTTTATCAATAATCCCTCATGAAGGCTCAATAAAATAATGGTATACTTGACAAAAATAGACTAGGAGGATCTAAAAACAAACACATGAGAACAATAGGAAAGGAAACTATATAAAAAAGGCATAAAGTAGAGGGGAAAAAAAGTAACAAAACAACAAAGATAAACACTATGTACATTGGTATAGGCTTAATTGAGGAAATGTTTCAAAAGTTTTCCAATAATTGGTGGCCCTATATTTCTACATCATCCCATATTTTTTTGAAATTTTATAGTAATTTGGTGGCCAAGATAAAGTAAACCAATATCGACACATGCCTGAAAGGTCTGGTCCTAGGTTGTGATAGGATGACACATTGAAACAATTCCTCTTTACATGATCTCAGATATGGATAAGACCACCAAGAAAGAGTGCTTTAGGATCCACAATGTCAATCATGCAATTGAAGTATTGCATGAAAAAAGTCTGAACATTTTCATCCTTAGGGGTATAAAAAATAACCCCATCTTCACTAAATGACATTCTCCAAAAAACATATTCATTGTCAAACCCAACATCAAGATTAGTTGGTTGCTTTACAGCATCCATATTCCTAATGAGGTTACCCAATTTCACATTTGTGTGCAACACTTCAGTTAGAGCACACTTTAGATCTTTAATTGCATCATGATTGGGTAACTCATTTTCTTATGTCATATTAACATCAAAATAAAATTCATACGTTGGGATCCAATTGACTACACTCCAAATCTAATCATTAATAGTAGCATTCATCATTTCTATGGAGGCAAAAAACTTATATTTGGGACTTTGATAATTGAACATAAAAATCTCATATTTGGATGATGTATAATCTAGATAATCCACATCTTCATCAGTTAGTTTAGAAGTATCACATGTGGGATGTGGGAGGAAGTACTTGTCACACCAATAAATCTCAAAATCAAAATTCACAACATTTACTTTTACATGTAACAGATCAGGCACTTCTGTTCCAGCGTCAAAAATTATTGCCTTCATCTTTGATGCAAACTTAGCAATGAGAAAAGGTTCTTAGATGAGTCACCTTTGAAGGATGAACTCAATCCTTCTAGCTTCATAGACAAGAAAATACTCAAGGCTAAAACTTAACAAAGATATTCAACATAGGCACTGATCTTCCTTGAAACCAAATGATAAAATTAGAGTCACCACTAGAATCATAATTATAGAACATAATAATTATTGATTGTGATACATGTTAAAAACATATTTTATGAATTAATTGATGAGATTGAAAACAAAGATACTAATTTTTTTAGAATAATGTTGAAAATGGGAAAATCACCTTCCAAAATATAATCTTAATAGCTCTTTGGAAGAAACTTAGCTTTTGTCAAATATCTCAAATCCTAGCACGTCCCTAGTGGAGTGATGCATCATTGATGACCAAGATAGTTTGAATGTATCAAATAAAAATAGATAAATTCACAACATGAAAATACTTACAGCTCTCTAAAAGAGTCCTTGGCAACATGGGTGACCAAAAGTGTCCCTGACAATAGTACCAAAAGAGTGTTACGACATTGACGAACCAAATATAATAAAATCAATGCAAATAGGCAAATAAGTTTTAAAATGAATTAATTACAACTCTTTTAATGAGTCCCTAGAAACATAAGTTTCAAGATTCATTTTAGTCCCTAGTAATGATGCTAGTTGAGTGTCTGATGTTGATGCACCAAAGATAATCAGAATATCACAAATAAGTAGATATCTTTAAAAATGACAATAACTCTCTATAAGACTCCCTGGCAACACAAGTAATCAAGACTTAAATTTAATCCCTAGAAAGAGCGCTATTAGAGTGTTGGTTCCCATTTATACACCTTGTACACTCAGCCTTACACACTTGAAATAAAATGGCAAACAATGATGAAAACCCTGCTAGTATGTCATTATAGCTAGAAAAGGGTTTGGCATCAAGATTATACTGATTATAAAAAATAACTACGAAGCACCTACATAGGGTATGGTCATCTCCCTACTACTTATAGATCTACCTGAACCAATGTGAGAGGATATGTGGGTTAGCTTGCTCACATGGAGTGATTATGTAGTTCAACCTCCATGGGGATTTTTGACACAAAGAGACACACATGTGACCAAGACATAACCAAACTCATTCGATCCACCAAGGAAGGGTTGCCACATGGAATTAATAAATATACTAAGTCACATATAAGCTATTGAAGATAGATATAAAAGTGACTAGAACCTTCATTCTAAAGAATTTTAAATAACATGGGCTGATTGGAAAACTTCAGTGTTGGGTCTTTAAAGTACAAATTGTAGACACATGTTAAGTATGCAATATTTATGCAACTATAGGCAAATAACACTTATAATATGCAAAGGGTGTATTATTTTCAAGGTAGAATACTTTATTAATTATAAAGAGGAAGGGTGTGGTGGTGTGATGGAAATTTTCAAATAGGAGGGTATCTTACAATATTCATGACATTACTCTTAGCAAAGATTTAGGGAAAACTCAAATACAAGATGAATTAAATGCGAAATGATCTATAAAATATCAAAACATACACTAAAACCAATATTTTATATGCTTTTCCATATCAAAACCATAAACCTAGGGTGCACTAACAAGTTATTTAGAAACATACTTCCAAGTTAAGCTATCGAAAGGGATTTATAACCTAGGTCCATGCTCAAAATGACAACCAATAATGTCACAAACCCAAATGTCCAATTAGAAGAACTTTTAAAATTTATTAATGCACTTCATCAATAGGAAATAGCAAAGAACCACAAGGATTTTCATTAACTTGAAAATAAACCTTACATACATCTATTTTTCAAAATAATGCCAAGGGGACAAGCATGGTGGACCTACTCCATGTTGGATAGGGGAGACATAAAAATATGCTCTTAGAGCTTGTTAATGTTTGTTTAGCTACAAACACCTTAGCAAGAGAGTAAAAATACAAACACAACCATGATCCCAAAATTTGGAAGAGCTTATACTTAGAAATAAAAAACAAAGACCAACCACAACTAGCATAATGACCAACACAATGGCCAACCAACCTCTTGAATAGAAGGCAAGCCTTCTATTTATACATTTTCAATCCTTTTTAAATTCTATGACTATGGTTCATAACTTATAAAATTAGAAAATAAACTTTCAAGTCCACCAAGATGCTTCTAGCCTAAAAATATTCCCTTTTGCCACACCAAGATATTTTTATCCATTTACAAGAAGAATCATTGTTGCAATCACCTTAGCAAGGAATGATGAATATTTGGAACACATCCTTTGATTTTATAGTAGGAGATGCCTTTAACATGAGTTGGAAGGAGACTATTCATGGTATAGGGCCAAACAAACTTTGTCATTATGTATAATTACCTAGTGATATTCTTGACCACTTACCTGCACAGTTGGAAACTTCTGGACAAATGCCCTCCCTCTCATGCATGCCATGGAGTAACCTACTCTTGAAATGATTTATTGGGAATATTATGGATCCATATCCACTTAAATGATCTTCATTGGAGTATCCCACCATGACCTTGAAAACTTGTAATATATCTCCCAATGGAGGAGCTTGGATGAGCAAAACGTGAAAAAATACAATACCCACATTTACTCAACCCATTTATCTTTTTGGCTCCAACTTGCCTTTTTAAATTTCACATTTTGGGCATATTTTATCTTTAGAGATTACCTTATATTTTTAATGCAAAAATGTATTATTTTCAACTTCATGGTTACCATGCCTCATTTACGAATTTGCCAAGTCAACCTACTGCCAGTGGTGAAAACTCAACTAATTGCCTTGCTCAGGATCCTTAAATATGACGCACATGCCTATGTGGCATCACCATGTCACTTTGATCATTAATTTGAAATGTGGATACTTGTTATGATAAATGTGAGCATGCCACTTGGTAGGTCTATGGGCTCTCATCATCTATTTAGCATTAATTTTTATTTGAACCATTAGATATCCATCAAGCCCCCCTAGATCATGCCACTTGGATAATCAGTGGGCTTTCTTGTACCTTACACATTTAATCTCTACCAAGCTAGTTCCATTCCACCATGTGGTAGCTCTTAATTTAGCCCAAGTCCTTTGGCTTGCCAGCTCTTTCTCATGCTATCAATCTTGAAGCAAAATCAAATGTAGACCATTGATCCCATTTTCCATGAATCAAACACCACTCATTGTCTACTATGGATTGAATTTGATAATCATACACTTGTTATTTAACATCTACATGAATGTCTTTAAAGGGTGCATGATTTTCAAATTTAAACCCCAATAGATAACTATCGAGTTTATTTTTAAAATTTGTGCACCCATAATTTGATGTTCATGTGACCATCAATGAAGTTCGCATGACTATCAAATTTGAGCCCCTGATGCATAATTACTATGGCTTAAATTTGATCTTTCTGCACCCATCATCTGACATTCATATAACTATCAATGATGTCCATGAAACTATCAAATTTAATCCCCAATGGATAATGGTTGAGCTTAGGTTTGATGTCTACATGATCATCAATAATGTTTTCATAACCATCACACTACTTATTCAAGTTTTTTAAATCTTACATCTTGAGTCAAAAAAGCATGAAGTCACTAAACTTGCAAGAGATGTTCAGGCATATAAAATATTGATGCAATGTGATCCTTTGACCATGAGATGATTTTCAATCAAACTTAAAAAATGCAAAATAACACTGACCAATCCATTTCTATGTTTGCTTTGATCTCTATTCAATAAGTCCTTGTTCTAGCTCGTAATGTTGATTGGGACCTGTATGGACTAAGTGCACACCGTAAATAAATAGAAACATGATCAACACTTATGCAATTCAAAAAAATTTCTTTGGGTTTTTCATTCCTTGGGCCTTTTATATTTTGAGACTTTTGTTTTGTAACAATCTGGTCTTTTGCCTTTTTGTGTTGGGACTTTTATTTCATAACAATTTCCTCTTAATAATATTTTTGAAGTGTTGATCACATTCATGATTTTCTCCATGGACAAAATGTCTGACATAATTATTTTGAGCCTTTTTCCAAGAGTAATTTAATTAATATAAATGATCCTTTAGAATTTTTTACTGAATCATTTTAAAAAGGTAATTGTTTCAGACATTTTTTTTGAAATAATTTCTCTAATGCAACTGAGCCTTACACTTTGTCCAAAATAATGGAATTTCTTTGGACTTTTTGTGTGAACACTTTTTTTGATAGAAATAAGTCTTAGGAATTTTTGTCTAAGACAAAAATCCTAAAGAGCTATTTCCATCGGGGAAAGTGTTCATGCAAAAAGTCCAAAAAAGTCTAAGGGATTTACACATATGTCAAGTAGAGACCAAATTAACACTTATCCTCTTTAAGATAGAACTTGACCTTAGAGGGAATATTGGAAAACATGAATTAGGATAAGGAGTTAGGCTTTGATACTCAACTCAGTATGGACTTAGGCATTTACACTTGATAAGGGCTCAAGTGCTTCAATGCAATTTTGGGTACTAACACAAGGCATAACCCAAAAAATTACATATAACTAGAGATACAAGTTTTATGCACAAGCCATCACCCCAGGAGGCAGAGGTATTAGATCATCCTTGGGAACCACCATCCAAGAAGGTGGTGCCACATCAATAATCTCTAGAGCATTTTAACCATCTAGGGTGTCGTTATGAATAGTGGTAGGCCAAATATCAATCAACTATGTAGGAACAAAAATTATAGCTACAAACTTATATGAAAGACTAACATAAGATTTTCCATGATAATGCAAACCATCCCTTAGGTGAGGGTGAGGAGAAAAGTTGACCCTACTTCTAGATTAATTTCTGATTTGATGCCTTATGGAAGGAGGATGTGGAGGATCTCAAGGTGGGACATTAGGTAAAACCCTAATCATGGTGCAAGGGGAATTCCCCCAATGGTTGAGGAGCTCCTATAGGTGGTAGATGTCTAGATCTATATTTTCCACTTGAGATTGAATCTGTAAATATATCAAAGAAATAAAAACAACATTTTCATTAACATAAAATAAAATCTCACACACCATGATTAAAAATAATGCTTTTCTTGGTTTACCATAGGTGAAAGCAAATAATAAAATAGAAGAATTTATAGATAAAGGCAATAGAGGTAGGCTAATCAAAATAATCCCTAAAGAGTGTATGTTTCCAAGAAAAAGGCTCAGGGTGATAGGGCTAAAATAATGAGTGAATCCAACACTAGGAAAACTAGGCTTTCAAACAAAACCAAAAAAATTTTTAAAGGATTTTGGATGATTTCAAGCTGAACATAAGGTCTATGGAATGTAGAGGTGGGTTAGTCTCTCATTGAGGGTAATTCCTTGATAAATCAAACACTATAAAAAATGAGCCAGCTTGGGCTCTAGGATAGGTTACCACACATGATCTAGATGGACAATCTAAGTCCTATGAGAGGACTCGAGACCCCAATGCCTATTGATCTTGCTTAAATTCAAAGAGAAGGGAATCATCACTTGATAAAGTATCCTAGGAGAGTAGGTATTGAAATTCATATTGTAGTTCCACTTCCAGTCCTTCCACTAGGCTTTAGGAGGATACAAGCCAAGTTTATGCAACATAACATCAGGTAACAACTTATGAATGTGAAGAATAGAAGGTATGTCCAGATTGTCTAATTGAAACATGATTTTTTATTTAGGCCAAGGATTCAATCCCTAGAGGTAACTAAATATTGAATAGTGTGAATCCTTTTATAGAATAATTATAAAGCTTTAATACCAAGTAATTCAATAGGAGAACTGAAGAAGTAGTAATAATAGAGGATCACCATAAGCTATGGTCGTTAAAATACAAACCTATTGGAAAACCATCCCCCACTCACTTCAAGTTAGGTTTGATGGCTTCAAAAGCGTTAAAAATGTTTTTGACCACAAAAGATCTATAAATCTTGACAAGAACCATAGTGACGAGAAGGCGTTTGAAGGAAATATTTTTATAATTGGTTTTACCATTGGGAGAGCCTAAGAAGATATCCATATAGGATGAAGGCCAAGAGTTTGAATTCTTTCTCTCAATTTATCCATTTTTTATTATACTTTTGAATCCACTTAGGCACATCATGCTTTATAAAAAACACTACGTTTTCCTCTATTGGAGGCTGGAGCTAGAAGTTAGAAAGAACATGTCATGGAATTGGATATCTTCAATAAAGGTGTCCATGTTTTATTCAAGAATTATTAATGTGTCATCTATGAATTTTACATTGATGAGATGGGAGATGTGGTTAGGTAAAATAATGCCTTAAATAAGCCCTTGAGAATGTCTAGAAGCCAAGAGATAACCCAAGGCTTCAACAAATAATACATAAAGGATTAGATCAAGGGAATAACCTTGGTGAATAGAGCACTAAAGATAAATCCCATCAATTTTATGCCCATTAATAGTGAGTTAGGATGAAGCATCATGAATAAATGTTTGAATAATATAAATGAATTAGGGGCCAAAGCCAAGAGTCTTGAGTATGGAAAGAATAAATTTCCACTCAATTATATCATAAGGTTTTTCAAAGTCTAATTTAAGAAAAATAGTTTTCTAGAGAGAGGAACGGGCCCAAGACATTCTTTCCCAGACTAAAATAAGATTATCCAAAATATAATTCCATCTAATAATACTAATTTGATTTGATCTAATAATGGAATTTAAAATAAGCCAAATGTGGTTAGAAAGATTTTTAGTAATAATATTTAAAGAAACATTAAGCAAGGTTATCAGCCTCAAATTGGTAAGAAACTTAAGATCTAAAGTTTTATAAATTAATTTATTATTACATTGGTTTATCATAGTTTAAAGAGACTAATTTTATATGGATTCTTTGTATACTTGTAGTAAATCTGGTCTAATAAACTCTGAGGTGGATTTGTAAAATTCACATGGGAAGCCATCAAGGCTGATGGATTTATCTTTGCTCAAGTAATGTAGAGCCTTTGTCAGATCCTATAAGGTGAGTAGGGTATCAAAAAATCATTGATAGGTAGGAGTGATCTTATAAGGTACCACATTAAGGAATTTTTTAATCATTTTGGTTTATTCAATTGTGAAAGGCTAAGCTTGAAAAACCATCATGTAGTGCTCAAGGAAAGTTGTAGAGATATTAAACTGAGAGGTCAACTAGGATTGAGCCACTTGAATGGATTTGATTTTCCTGTGAGCTTGCTTGTATTTTAGTGATTTAGAAAAATCCTTAGAGGCCTTATCACCAATTTTGATCCAATTCAACTGAGCATGAAGTTGAGTACCTCTGGTCACCTGGTTCTCCACCACCTTAAGGTGGTATTTGAGATAAGTTATAATTTTTTGTCACTTCATATTAAAAGTATAAATCTAGAGAGATAGATACCTATCAATATTTATTGAGCATAAAATCTTTTTACCACTTTCTAATCTGAACAACATGTTTGCCATGGTGGTGGTTCATAGAATGGTCTCATTCCACCACTCAATCCAACTGGAAGTGTTTGGGGGATGTATGGCAAGGTTCAATATCCATGCGATGTGTAAGATCATTCCATCATGATTCAATATAGAATTATTAAGGATAACTTTTTTACATGGCACATTGTACTATCCTAAAGTCTATTCCACCTTACAAAAAATAAGGGAATGGTCTAAAAATTAATATGTTAATAGACATTGACAGGTTGGCCACTACTGATGGAAAAATAAAAATGAATTTACTATAAAAACATAAAGTGTTCAAACCATTTGAGCACATGGTAATTCCCAAATCAATATTTGGACCATGTAAACCAAGACATGGGGTTAAATGTCTATTGCTGGAGGAGTGGGTCAACCAAACCTACTTATATATTTGAAATAATACCAATCCTCATGTTCACCAATGCACTAATGAATGGGAAAGGAACAACCTTATCTTGGGGGTGTTCAATCATATTAAAATCTCCACACAATAGCCATGTGGTAGTAGGTAGTTCATCATCCAAAGATCACCAAAATAGGGAATGGTAGGTCCATCATAGGTTGATAGATGTTGAGAATGCCAAAATAATGCCCATCAATGTTAAGAATAATATATACTAACCAATGTGAATGGTCCTTACCCATGGTAATAATTCCATAAGAAACCTTAGGGGAAACTAAAATACAAGCACCACCATATCCCTCCTTATGCAAGGTGGTGATCTGGGTGGTGCAATGTAAAATGCTTTGGAAGGACATTTTAACGAGAAGCGCAAACACATTAACTTTTAGTAAATAGATAATATTTGGAAAAAAAAATATGTTGAAAAGTAGCATGCACAAAGTATTTTTGGGTAGAATTTGTAAGACTCCTAACATTTCATGATAACATAATCATAAGGAAGTGTCATCCATCTGAAGCTCTCCTTGTCCATTATCAATATCCTCAAATGCTACAAAGTTGTTATGTTAGTGAGGTTATGAATTCACACCTAATGTAATAAAGTGACATTTATAGTCATGTTCCTCTTGAAGAGAGTCTAAACCCCTATGAGTTGGGCTATGAGACTATTAGGTGAAGGAACCACTAATGTAGAGAACCTCAGACACGAGCATCATATTATTCTAGAAAATAAGATAAATACTTTATGGACTGGAAGAAAATAAGATAGTAAGGGAGGGTGGATAAATCCTTTGAGAGGGTTTGATAGTTATAGAAGAATCATCCCAAGGTAGCGACTGGGGTACTCATTATGGCTTAGGGCCTAACAAACTTTTAGGGGGAATTGTGTTTCAATCATCACCTTAGTCTATCATTTTGGGATTCATGGTCTAAGAAGGAAACTGAGGGGGATTAGGATGACCCATGTAAGGACAATAATTTCTTAGAAATAAGTGTTTGACAAGTTGAAATAAACAACCTTTTGTGATCATTGGGTCTCTCTGACTTGAATCTCTATAAACTCCTTTAATTTATTAGAGAGGATGACCTCTACACAAACCTGCTTGATAGGGATGGGGGAATCTACCTATCTGGATCAATCATAACAACATACCTCATGGGGATGATGATTTGGGGTATGAAATCCCATAGGAGAATTGTCACTTTGGGAAGCTTAGCCTAAAAATGGAAATGAAAGATAACATTGTCATAGACTTCATAATCATGAGATGAGGCAAATAAAATCATAAGATGTTTATAAAGGAACCATACATTAGATGTCTCAAGGATAAGTTGTATCTAAAAAGGATCATTGAAGCTAAACATTGAAAACCCTTTGGTAATGGTCCAGATTCTAGAGACATTGATGCCCAAAGGCTCTCAGTGTTTATGGATCCAATTATGTAGGTAGTCCTCCTAGGGGATATGGTTGACAAAGTAAGAAATGATAGATTAATTTTCATACCATTTACAACATTGTTTAATATATGTAATATAAATTCTAACCTATAAAGTGTAGGGGGGTTGATGGATTACCTCATCTTAGACCTTTAGAACAAACTTTTGAGCTCTCTTGGGTTCCATTAGCTATGATTCCTACATCAATATATGTAGTATATCATGAAAAAACCATAAATAAAGGGCCTATCTCCCTGTAGGGCAATGTACCTAACACAATTAATGTGTCCAATCACTATAAGGTGGCACAAGATAAGGGGTCTGAATAAGGCACTCAAAGAAAGCAAGTTGGAAAATTCAAACCATGAAACCCTAACAGGGAAATTCTCCCATTTCATGTACTATTTTTATTTCAAAGGCTAATTTTATTTATCTAGTAATTTTCAATGAAGAATAAATTTGTAAAAGTGCATTTTAGAATAACTAAAACTCAAGGATTTGACTTCAAATAGTAAATTAGATTGTAGTTCATAAGATAGAATATTTGTACCAAAAATGTTAGGTAACTCTACATAATCCGAAGATAACTGTACCTTGATAAGATATTCCCTATGAGAAGAGTTTAACTCCTATACATGGGGTTGTATAATCTCAATAGCGGTCATTGAATCTAGATGGATAAGATTCCTTGAATTTGGATGGATAGGATTAAGTATGAAATATTCAATCATACTCTTTAAATTTAGATGGATAGGATTAGACATGGATAATTTAAAAGATAATGAAAATGGAAAAAATTATAGTTAGTGGGTGATATATGCATTGATATGTTTATTAATTATATTCATTCCTGGAATTAAATTGCACTGATGCCATTGCATTATGCTAAAAAGTTAGTTGTTCTCCATTATAAATTATGGTGAAAATTCTGCATGTACACATTAATACAAATCATATGATGTTTAGTGTCCTTTCTTTTGGCTGAATTTATGCAATCTAGGCTCTACGTTGGAATGTAGCTAGTACTGAAGGCCATGTCTAGAGACAAATAAGTCGACCTTTATTCTATGTTTGGTATGTATTTTTATTTTTGGGTGAAATATTTAAAAATTTTGATGACTTTAGTGGGGACAAGTATTTCCATGGAAATTATGAACATATTATTCCCTCTTTCGATGGCTATTTTATATTGTATTTGATCAAGCATTCCAACCCTACTCATATTAAATTGTAAAAAATAAAATTATGTCAAATAAATTATTAAATTAAATTACATAGATACATATAAACATACATACATATAGATATATACATGTGTATATAGACATAAATATATTTATATATACATACATACATGCATATACATTTCATTTGATAAATATGGTGGTCTATAATATTAATTAGTGTTTATTAGCTATTTATCTAAAAAATTTCATCTTGGTTGAGTGTAAAACATAAAATGAAGTCCTCAATGTAATGCAATAACACACACACACACACACACACACACACACACACACACACACACACACACACACACACACACACACACACACACACACACACACACACACACACACACACACACACACACATTATTGATGACAAAAAGTTAATGATAAAAAGAACTAATTTTGAATTAGATAGATCTTAAAATTAATAATTTGATAATAGTATTCATTTTTTCACCACAAATGATAATTTGCATAACCAAAGTATAAAAATGAATTCATTAAAATAATTTGCTGCATGTAGCATTGCAACAAAAGTAGGTAGTTCCAGTGCACAAGTAGGAGCTCAAAATGATGAATTTGATATGGTTCTATTAATTTCTAAGGATGGAAGGGTCATGTTAACATCCAATATTTGGATAAACATAGGTCTTGTAAATTGATCTTTATGATATTTTCAAAGTATAATATATAAATTTTGGAGCACCCCACCAAAACACTAACATATATTCTGATTGAGTTTCATTATACTCTAAAATACCATTTGAAAATTAAAATCCACATAAAATTATAATTACACCAATGCAAAGGAGGCATACACAAAAACTACCCTTACAGTTAGATTGGGAATTAATAAGACAAAAATCATAAGATTTGACTTTTTTGAAAACTATAATTGATATAAGAAAAGTAGAAAGAAAGGTTAACATTCTAAAATTTGGTCAAAGATTCAAGGAATAAAACACTTTATTGAATTATTAACTATTACAAGTCATATAAATAGAAACATGACTTCCTAATGAGAAGGAGACATCCATATCTAAATTCATATTATTATTTTTTAAAAATGGATTTTACCATAAAAACACTATAGAAAGTAAAACCTTTTGAATGCAATAATGTAAAACTCAAATCTAGTTAATATATGACAATAAATGGAAATTAACTCATAAAAAAATGCTTAATAAGTACATTAATAGCTATACAACTATGCGATTGAGGGATAGAAGAGAGCATATATTGTTTTCCTAATATGTTATAGACTATCATTATTGACAAGGTTCATCTCAGTACTTCTATTCAGCTCTATATTGTATTCATCCACAAGTTTCTACTTTTTCTTATTTGGACACTAGCATCAACCTAGGGACACAAGTATCAATATGGGGTCACTAAAATCAACAATTATGTACAACTCTAAATACATATTATGATTAACTTTGTCTTTTCCTAAACCTGCACTTGTACCTATTGTCATGTTTCACCTTTAGATATCAGTCAAATTATCTGTGAACCACTATTAATAGTAAAAACCCTAGGTCCTTACATTTTGACTATTCTTGAATCAATAAAAAGGGTTATCATGTGATTTATGATAACCATATTAACCCCACTATTGCTAAGTATTTTCTACATAGCCATATACTTCAAATGTGTCCTCAGAATCACATGTAATTATCTCTCATAGGTATGTGTGTGTAGTGGTGATTGTGAAACTATATGTTATTTCTCCTATTATAACCCTTGATACAAACAATGCACATGTAAATTTAACTTTTTTAATACTTCAAACTATAACATTATGCAATTTAATATAAGGTGTAATTTAATAGATTTTGAATAGAACATGTATATGTTACTTGAGAGACTTGCTTGATAAAAAATATTATACCTTAGATTGGTACATATAGTGACCCTTTTGAATTTAAATTAAGATATGGTGGAACATGAAATAAGATAGCATCACTAACATATTAACCCTTTTCAATTGTCATTAAGTGAAAAATACAATATATAATGATAAGGCTAGACACTAACATCAACCCTTATACACTAGCATCAATGCTAGTGTCCCAAAGTGAAGGATAATGTACATGAACTCAAAAAAAAGAATAGGAAATATAAACTCAATAATATCCACCAAAATATGGATAAATTGAAACAAAGTGAACATAAATTATCCAAGGACCAAACATTGTAATAATAAGCCATGGAGCCCAAGCGGTCCATGCAATATTGTGCCATTAAGTACTCAATCTTCCATAAAAATTTCTATACATCCAAAACAATGCAAAAAAACACCATAAATTATCATCCATCCATATATTTTACCAGATTCCTCAAGTAATTAAATTTAATCATTTCCACATTGACATTCGTAGTATTGATTATGAGCTTCACCTCCTCATTGTCACTAGTGCTGAAGGACCTTGGAGTTATGTTTTTCTTAATTAAATGTTCATAACAAGCAACGTGATGCAATATGTCTCTTATTTTCCATCACAAGCATCCCTTTTATCTCATAATCCCAAATCCCATTCCATTTAATAATTATCCTAATCTATAATTCCACCCATCATCCTTGTATTGTGTTGACTATCTCAACCTAACCTTGGGAATTTAAGTACACAATTGAGCGTGTGTTATCTATATCATCAAAATTAATGAACCTAACATGAACTAATTAAAATTTTTTTGTTTCATTTTTATTATCCTTATTCTTTATCCCTTTTCCATCTTCCCCTTTCCTTCCATTTATTCTATGCTTCTTTATATACCCCAAGTATATGTCTGGACAAGACCTAGTTAGATTTCTTAGCTTGGAGGGATATAGAAGGACCCAAATTAACTCTTGTGAAGATTAATTGGTAACTTGGTATAACCAATTTTTTTATAATGTGGATTATCTATCCTATTATTATCCTCACCGCAATACTCAAACCATGACTGTAATTCCTATTCACAAGGTGTGGGACGTATCTAAAACTACTGACAATCATCCTAAATCCAATGATATGGTCCTAACTGGAGGGAGTACATACACTCTTTATATGTCCAATATATCATAAATTAGTCTATGTAACCTAGATGTGTAAAGATATGCTAAGTATGATAAATATCTAGGAAGGATCTATTATTTAAAGGACAAATTTAACTTCAAACAAACACTTACACATCCCTATATAAGGAATTAAAATGCCTCTAACCCACTAGTGCAAAACCTAACCACTATCACCTAGGTTTTAACTCTAAATAAATATTTTTTCACTAACCAATATCTCATCTAGAACCTACTTGTGAAAGAGTCCCCCAGGCCTAGTGCCACCGCTATCTTAGATTAACTCATCAATACCTTGGTGGGTTGCATTCATGATTTAGAGAATAAACAACAATCTACGATTCAAGGATTGAACTCAAATCCTCCTACCCAATTTCATTCCTCTTATTTTCCCATATAAACAATGACCTTTCAACCATTACAACTAAAAATTTACATGCTCCCACCACAACAATAACATATATCTCCACCAAGTTATGCTCCTAACCAACCCCTTAGGGATATCCTTACTTATGCATTCCCTGACCCAAACACTTCTAAAATTTTTACACCCTACCAAGATCATAAAAAAACCTTAATTGGAGGTATTTTTACCTACACTCAACCTTCAAAAACCAACATGGTCACAATAATCCACCACTCTTTATTTCTTCAAGTTATGTGCCTCACACATACACTCATCCTTCATAAACTATCCATATGCCACCATACATTCATTTGGGCTATGTGAAATCTATGTGCAAACCTCCTTAATAAATAACCAATATTTATATGTCTAACAATGTCCCTCCATATTTACATATGAGTTCCAAATCTACCAACTGAATAACTATTTTATGTATTTTTTCACTTCACCTTATCAAGCCTCTTGCATTCCTCATACTAGTTATCTAAGAAACCCCTATGTGATCCAACCTTTCAAATCTAGGTTGGCCATGTAACCAACCAAATTTAACAACATGGGGACCTATGCTAAGAACTTGAAGGTGTCCTTTGACCCCAACATATGAGTAGTTACTTTTTCATGTCCCCTACAAAACCTTCTAAGGTTCAAATGGGAGGGAGATCCCAATGCACATGTCAAGGCTTATACCACAACTATCAGGGAAATCTTACCTTGAGATGGGGTTGTTTCCAAGATTTTACCTAAAACCCTATATGGAATTAAAGGTTTAATTTTTTAAGGCCTTCAAAATGAACAAGTTTCTCATGACTAGAATTCAATAATTACTTCATATCCAATAAGAACATAATGAATTGGCTGCCCAATTCATCATGAGATGATGACAAATTCTATATATGTTTATAAATGGAAATTACATGGACCAGAGGGAGTTATGTGACCTTTTATTCCCTTAACAAGGAGACCAATCAAGACATCCAAAAATTTCCCTATTAGTCTTATGAAAAAGCCCTTGAAAGTGCCTTATAAATTGATCAAGAAGCCATTGATAGTGGTCATAAAACCATTGGGGCTAATAGGAACATTATCACCCAAAAGAAAAATAATGGGGTATTGAAAAATCTAAGCTAGAATAATGTAAATAATCAAGGCCCCAAAATCCTTAACTAAATAGGAATGCCACTATTGATGGCATGACCGACTAGGGTAAAAATCTAAACCCAATGAATACTAATCTATCTCTACCCATGAACAACACCAATATAAATAATAATATAGGAATCAGGGAACAAATCCCCTCACTTAAAGTTCATGTGGTTGATTTCAACCAACCTCCACCCCATAAGATGCATTATCAAAACACAAATCATAAGTAGTTTCAACATGTTGAGCATTTTCCATAATTCAAGAACCAAACCTACTATCAAAGGAATAATAAATAAGGGTTTTGTCAACAAGGACACAATCGGAGGACTAGGGAATATGATCCCAATATCTAATGTCTCTTATAGTGATTCATCAATCACGATACTTGAAACTATAGGGGAAAGAACAAATTCATCCAAAGTATCCTTGAGTATCAGAGGTAAACTTTCATAGACATGTTCCTAGGGAATGTATTTTCAAATGCTCAATCCATTCAAAATGGTTATGTTACACTACAAAACAATGATCTAAATATTTACCACAACTATTTTCTAAACCACCTAGTGTAAACCACACTAAATCAAACTAAAAATAACCTATATAATTAAGTAATTAAGCATAGTTAGCCTACAAAACCATATACCAATGATGTTGAGGCCTCCACTTCTATATTTCCAAAGATGATGTCACCCCTAGTTTGGAGTCTAAGGAAAAACTAGGATGATAGGGGTTGTAGAGTTGGATGTCAAAGATGAAGTGAATATAATTAATCGCACTAGGGAATATTAGTCCATGATTCCTAACCCTTTGAACATCTTAGATATTGAGGCCATCCCTAATCTTATGTGGAATTATGATTTGATCATATATATTAAAAAACATTCTCACACATTTTATTTATTTAATTTCTTAAGAACTCACGTGACTATCATTCATAATTACTCAATACTTTAGGATTTGGGAATTTGTATACCATAAATCCTTCAACATATGATCATATAAATCACATTTTTATAGATATATTTCCACCTCAAAAATATTTTTGAGATACTGGGTATTTATTTGACATTAGTATTCACCAACCTAACTCAAAATTATAAGGAAAGGGTTCAAACCTTGTTCTTGCAAGAATGAATCTATAATAAATACATAAAGAGAGCCATGGTTGATGATAGGGATCTCATGAACATTTTCCCCTTTTCCTTATTTAAAGCACTTGGTTATGGGGAAGTAAAATTTTCCAAAATTTAAAATACCATGCAAGGTTATGATAGCCTCTAGTCTCCTATATAAAAACCATTATTCTTCCAGTCACTTTGAGTCCCAAGAATTGTAAATGGTATTTTACATGATTGAAAAATAAAAAAGTTATACATGATATTTGGAATACCCTAAATTCATAGGATGAAACCAATCCATTCAATCTTGTTTGAAAAAAATTAGGTTCCATATGGGTAAGGTTTTTATGTCACAAGGGGATCCAAAACATGTTTATATGTTTAAAATTACCATTTGCAATCAATGATGCTTTCACATTGAGTATCAGTTTCCTACCAACATAATCACAAAACCCCTATAATTGGTGGATGTTATAGAGCATGTAAAGGCCAAAGTGGTTTTCCCAAAGAAAGGGGAAGAATCCCTCAAGCCTGATTAAAATATAAACCATGGAAAAAGAGGTAACAACTACAAAATATATCAGTGGTTCAGATTCAATAGTCATGCATGTAATTTCAAATATGATATATATATATATATATATTAGAAAAGGATACACACTCATTACCTCATTTAACCCAATAAGGGTAGGGAGTTATAATTTATATGAATCTTAGAGCCATGAACCCCATGAAGAATTAACCAATGTACTTAAGATCCAAATGGTCAAGATATAAAAATACCAAGAAACCCTCCCCAGTCATGATCCTTATTCTACACAAGATCAATGGGTCATTCACTATGATGGATCCAAATTTCATTTTGGTGTGGGAGCATGAGTGATATTGGTCTCTCCAGAGGGAAGTGTCCTACTTTTTATTTTTAAACTTAACTTTGAGTGAAATAACAATGTGGTTTAATATGAAGTTATTTTTATTGGGATGTTCATTTATAAGTGATTAGGAATTAAAAACATAAAAATCCAAGTTGATTCATAGTGTATGACCAAAAAATTCTCATAATATATCAAACCAAAGCTGAGAACTTGTAGTTTTATAAGTTTACACTGTAAGAAGTATCCAAGGGTTTTAACTTCATTTCTATAGAAGTAGTGATAATGTAAATTAATGATCTTGTTGATTATATGGATAATTATGTTGTAAATACATATACTTAGGGGTATGGAATCAGTTTCATTAAAAAAATCATTCAATTTCACTTATCATCCATAAAGCATTCACTCAGACACACATATATTAACCAATGTATAAACAAGCATCTATGAAAGCAAACAACATAAGAACATAAGAGATATGTTAGAAACCCTCTTAGGGAATAAAAAAATTGAATAATATATTATAATATATTCCTATAATAAATTATTAAAACTTTTAGTTAGGCCCTAACTCCATAAGGAGCACCAACCCTTCACTAGTCAAGCACTGGCTCAACTTGTCCTTTAGTAAGCACAAATTTGAAAGGAGGCACCAACCCCCTAGGTAACTTAGAACCAAATAAGTTACCTTGAACCTATAATAAAAATTTGACACCTATTTATCACTCAAATTAATATGACCACCTTTTTTTTTTCTCTTCTCACTCTTCTATCTTTCTCAAACAACCTATGAGGCCTTCTCACTCCACCATCCCTTTCCTTGGCAGAATTAGGTCATATGACCTTTCTCATCACCTGTAAAAACATAGTTATACATTTATGAAATATTCATCACACATATATGATGGTATTAAATCCATTAACCTAGTTTCAAAAACTCTATATCATTCGCTCATATCCTTAATATTTTGACTAGTCAATTAGGCCTATTAGACCTTCTCTTTATAATTGACTCTTGCTCTTGTCCATCTTGGTCAGCCAAGAACCTTTCGATACTTGGATAACCCTTTTAATATATATAAAAAATATTTCAAAATTGAAACAAATATTACATAGATTATTCATTTCCCTCAAGGGCCAAAACCACCATTAGGCCTAATAGAGACATAATGCAATTAGGCCTTCTCAAAGCACACATTTCACCTTGACCTATTTGAAATACATTCAGCCTAAAAAAATGGATGAAAAAATTAATAAAATATTTAATAATACCCATTATAATATCACATTATGTCCCCAAAACCATTTAGATCATTTCACTCCTTGAACCACATAATTAGGTCTACTCGTAATTAGGTCTTCTCACTGCCAGAATGTTTGTCTTGAATATCTAAAGCATACACTCAAATTTTACATATAACTATATAAATAAATCATATTTATAAGACTTAAATAACCTAAGGTTAAAAATAAAATAAATTTTATTTTACCATATATGGAAAAATACCTCTAACTAATCATCTTCATATCCTCACTCAGAACTTCACATAGGCTTTAAGAACCTAGTCAAGAACCATTGAATTTTCACTCCTTCATAGGATTTTATTATGAATAAAAATGTATTATAATTTAAAATATGAGACATTTGTAGAAAAATTATGTGCATTTTATTCTTCAACTTCATGAAAAAAGACTCAAGAACATCATTCTCACTCATACACAGAAAACTGCCTGTAGCTCTAAAAACACAGTCATGAAAACCAAGTCTTAGAACACATGTGAGAACACTTTTATGAATTTAAAATAATTTTAAATTATATTTAAACATAGTTATAATATATATATATATATATATATATATATATATATATATTACATTATACATTATTAAATATCAATATTGTTCTTACAGACCAATCTCATGTCTTCACCCTATATAGACTTCATTGTGTTATACAGGTCACTTTGAGAATAACTTTTTTGCTAGTTTATGTGCATCACCAAAAATTATATTCAAAGGTAAAGGTGATATAGGTATTTAAAAATGACCCAATGTATTTTGATCCATCCATAATCCACTTTAACCAATCTCTAATCTCATTCTCACTTCTACCTAGTTTTCTCACTATCTTCCTCATTAGGTCTATTTAGCGATAGGCCAAATTCCATGACCATTTTATCATATTTAATGTATGAAAAATGGTAATAAAATTACATGGTCATAAAATAAAAGTCTCAAACATCATCCTCCAACCATATTCATTCTTTGACTTGGTCAACCCTACCTACTACATCAAAAATATGAGAAATAAGGGGTTTCCTATATCTTGCACTCACTCTTCTGAAAAACTAATGACACATGGAGAAAATTGGGAGAGTAATATACATGTTAAAATCATAAAAATATTTAATACAAACCATTATAATCCATTTATAATAATATATCTCCTATCAAGTCATTATGAGGGTTTTATGATGGTTTTGATTGCTTTCCATTCTTAGTAATCATTCATAAAGGATTGCTTGTCAAATCCAAAAATAATGCCAATAAATTCAATATAGGACACTTAAAAAACTTCCATTAATTAATTATAATCTCATGTAAAGGTTTCATATGCCAATGAGCATAATAAAAACCTTATCATGTCTACAACACCTTATTCTATGCACATAAAAAACCTCAACATCAAATTTCATGCTTTCTCCTTCAGGATTTGACCTAAAAATTGGTAAAAATACAAGACAAAACCTCTCACTATTAATTCTCTTATGAGCTTTGGCACCTTGGTAACTAAACTTGACCCCTCATTAGTTCACACTAGGTCTCTTTGCATATTAGGCCTTGAACTTCTAATCATACTTAGACCTTGATCACACATTAAACCTATTTTAATATTATTAAAACCACATCCCAATGTCATAAAAACTCATACCATGCTCACATATTGTAATCCTTCTTCACACAAGTCTCATACTGATCATCTCATGATGCTAATAGGACTATGCCTTCTCACTAGGTCTCTCAATTAAAGGACTAATCTTCAAAACTGACCTTAGAACACTTATGAAGGATTATTTATCTATTTAAAATGTTTACACAACTTTATACACTCTCACATGCCTGTATTGACACAACTCACCAAGATTCACTATCCTTTATGCACACACCTTCTCACAAGACTAAACTAGACTTCTCATGAGACCTAGTACTCAGTAATAACTTACCTTGCATCATGATCTTGAACTTGAGATGCCATCAACCTCAAAAAAATTACCAGGTTGAATTCAAATTATCTCTCAATAGATAAATAATAGTTTCTTTAAAATTTTCTCTTGTCATAAGACTTTTTTGTCTCATACTACTGTACCGCACATGGCCTCAAATCTTGACCTTAACATTAATAACATTTATATTAACTTTGACATCAATGACAACATAAATTCCTCAAAACCAAAAATAATAACATACCTAAATAATCTCCACCTTTTTCATTGATGTAAAACACTTAAACAATGTTGATCACTTACAACTCCCCAAACTGGATCGTCTTCAAAATAACCTTTATTCCAAATTGGAAACTTCTCCCCCTTTGAAATTAATGACAAAGGGTCATATTATTGACATTTTTTTGATCGTTATGCCTAGAAAAACATACATTTTCTCTCCAAACAAACTCATTATCTCTTTTTAACATAAAATCAACATAGATCAGGCTCACATACATACTATTGGAGCATGATTGGCTCCCTTATCTCCATGAGATATTCAGATACTTATGACTATGATTTGGTTTGATCAATCCATCATACAAAATCCTTATGACCCATCTCTTATTATCATACCTATAGCATAATATTGACTAAACCTTGGATCTGAATGTCAACAAAGAACACAAATATCCCCGTAAGACCAAGTGTCTTTCAGCTTCTGCTCACTGACTAAGTGCTTCCATGAAGCCTAATAGAGTCACCTTTTATTTTAGGGTACTAAAATAACATAAACTTGGGAGATTATAAGATCTCCATGTCCTTACTAGACTGGCCTTCCTTCACGATACTCTTAGGCTTCAATAGCCTTTTTGGCTTGACCTCTTCAATCTTTGTTTGAATAACATTCTCACTTGGTCTTTTGGTCTTGACTCCTTCATCCATAATCTGAGATTATAAAGAGAATTATTGGCACTCTTTTTCATCTATACTATGCTCCATCATGGAAAATAGTCCTCTTAGACTTGTCTATTGGTCATCAACCTTAGCTACCGTGGGTTTCCACTGACCATCTTATCTTCTTTCTTGTGCTCTAGGGGCCTCAACTTTATTGTTTTTACTTGATCATCCATGATTATATAAATTTTCAATATGAATAACCTTTTAAAGATTGAAATAAACTATTCTAATTGATGGAAACACACCATAACCCATACCTCTTGATCGATGACTTTCTTCATAGTTACATGCATATTCATTCTTGGAGGTACTTCTATAATGCCTTGATCTATGACCAAATTGGTTACATGAATAACAATAGACATTGAAAAGATTAGCATACCTTATACCATTAGGTTTCCTGAAAGTATTAGTATTTATTCTACCAACACCATCATTCCTTTGTTGACCATTGACCTTCTTGATCTCATTAATGTTCATCTTTTGGTCTCCATTGAAAACAAGACATATTTTGTCATTAATAGTCTTTTGACTATTTAGGATGTTATTTATATCATTGGTACTCTTTTCAAACTTCATAAAGGACTTAACCTTACTTGATGCCTGATCTAACTTATATATGAAGGAATCCACTTCAGCTACATGCCTTGCACATTCTTCATCTTTGGACTTTAGGCTTGCAGTCATAATCTCAAGTTGAGTCTCCACCATTTTGACTATTTCCTCTTTTTCATTAGAGTTATTACTTAGTTTAGCTTCAAAAAAGTTTATTTTATCCTCATAGTCTTTGATAAGAGACCTAATCATCCTATTATTCTTCTTTAACATCTTGAATTCTTATAGAGTACTCATTAACTTAACCTCAAAGTCTTCCTCATCTTCTTCTTCATCTTAATCGCCAACAACACCTCTAATACATATATAATCTTTTTGATTTGAAGAGCTTGCTTCCTCATCAATAAAGAGTACTTAACTAACATCATGATCATAACTTTCATGGTCACTCTTAGAATCACTTCTCTCACTCTTATCAGATGAGTTGCAATCTTCCTCGGTGTAAAATATTCTTTTGTTCTTGAAAAATTTCTTCTTGTCATCATACCTTCTAAATATTTTCTTTCTCTTATCATAACTATAAGAATTTTTATCATCATCATGTCCTTCATCATTTTATTCATCATATTTTACCTTATGCTTATGAGGGTACTTTTTATCAAAGTGTCTAACCTCCCCACAATTAAAACATTTAAAGGGTAAATTACCCTTGTATTTAACTGAACTAGTTTTGAACTTTCTTACAAACATGGCTATCAATTCATCATCATTAATATAAGATTCATCATTGTATTTTACTTTATTACCTTGTTTATTCTTCTTTTTGACCTCTTTTTGACCTTAAAATAAGATTCCTTCTTTTCAAGTCTTCCATCACTTATCCTCATATCATAGGTTGTTAAGGTGCGATGAAGTCCATCCATTTTTATCTTGTCTATATCTTACATCTCTTCAACATCAGACACTTTAGAATCAAATTTGGTAGTTAGAGATCTTAAAATATTTTGAACAACATTAGACTCTTTCAATTTTTCACCTAATCCTATTATGATGTTGACCACTTCATCAACCCTCAACACATAGACTACAATGGTTTCATCTTCATTCATCATTAGGATTTAAAACTTTCTTCTATGGGTTTGAAACTTATCCAAATTGACCTTGGAGTCTCCATTATGGATAGTCTTCAACTTGTCCCACATTTATTTAGTAGACATATAGTGCATCACCTTCACAAGTTTTGTCTCTGATAGGTGACACATAATACCATTCATTGATTTTGAATTATTGTCTCTAGCCTTCTTAACTACTACATATATAGGAGGAATGGAGGGTGCATTATATCCATCCAAGACTGATTACCAAACACCATGACCTTGAGACATCAAATATGTCTTTATCCTGACACTACAAAAAACATAATTGGATACATTAAATAATGGATATTTGCTTGTATAAAAACCACCTTATGCTTGACTATCCAACTTCACTTGCTTAGTATCTCCTTTAAGCTATTAAGCCTCCTTAAAATGACCTGATCTGATACTAGATGTTGAAAGTACAAATACTAAGATCGGGGCATGGGGGGGGGGAACTTGCCTTAAAACAATCTTTCAATTTCACTTATCATCCCTAAAGCATTCATTCACATACATACATTAACCAATGTATAAACAAGCATATATGAAAGCAAACAACATAATAACATAAGAGATATGTGGGAAAACCTCTTTGGGAATAAAACCCATTGAATCATATATTATAATAAATTAATAATTTTTTTAGTGAAGCACCAAGCCAACAAGGATCATCAATCCCTCATTAGTCAAGCACCAACTCAACTAGTCCTTTAGCAAACAATAACTTGCAAGGAAGCACCAAACCCATAGGTAAATTAGAACCAACTCAATTACCTTGAAATTATAATCACCTATGGAAACATATTTCTCACTAAAATAAATATGACCAACTTATTTTTCTCTTCTCACTCTTCTATCTTTCTCAAATAACCTATTAGGCCTTCTCGCTCCACTAGCCCTTTCCTTGAAAGATTTAGGTCATATGACCTTGATCATCACATGTATAAAAATAATTATATATTAATGACATATTAATAACACTGATATTATTAAATTCAATCCCTTTACCTATCTTCCAAAACTATACATCATTCTCTCATATCCTTAATATTCTAACTAGTCAATTAGGCTCATTAGACCTTCTCTTTATACTTGACTCTTGCTCTTACCAATATTGGTTAGCCAATAACCTTTACATAGTTTTATCACCATTGGAATATATCAAAAAATATGTTTCACAAATGAAACAACCAATACATAGGTCTTTCATTACCTTTAAGGGCCAAAACCACTATTAGGCCTAATAAAGACCTAATGCAATTAAACCTTCTCAAAGCACACTTTTCACCTTGACCTCATTGGAACACCTTGAACCTCCAAAAATGGATGAAACACTTCATAAAAAAATAAATTATACCTTTTATAAGCTCACCTTAGGTACCCAACACCATTTATCTCATTTCACTCCTTGAACCACATAATTAGGTCTACTCACAACTAGGCCTTCTCACTACTAGAAAGTCTGTCTTGAATATCTCAAGCATACAATTAACTTTGAAATATAAAAATATCAATAAATTATATGGATATGAAATCCATTACCTTATGTTTCAACATTAAATCAATTTTATTTCACCATATAGGGAAAAATACCTCAAACTAATCATCTTTATATACTCACTCAGAGCTACACAAAGGCCTTAAAACCCCAGTCAAGAACCTTTCAATTTTCACTCATTCATAGACATTTATAATGAATAAAAATGTGTTAAAATTAAACTATGACAAATTTATAAAATAATTATATGAAATTTATTATTCAAATCCATTTAAAAATACTCAAGAACATCATTCTCACTCATACACAAAAAACTGCCTACAACTCCAAAAACATAGTCATGAAAACCAAGTCTTAGAATATATGTGAGAAAACATTTATGAAATTAAAATGTTTTTATATGATCCTTAAAAATATTTATAACATATTTAAATAAATATATTAAATTTTTCAATATAAATATTGATATTATATACCAATCTCATGTCTTCACCCTACATAGACCTCACTATGTTAGACATGTCACTTTGAAAACAATTTTTTTTGAGTTTATGTGCATCACCAAAAATTATATTAAATTTATTATGGTGATATATTAATGTAAAAATGACCCCATTCATTTATATTCATCCCTAATCCACTAAACCAATCCCTAATCTTATTCTCACTTCTACCTAGTTTTCTCATTATCTTCCTCATTAGGCTTATTTAGCAATTGGTCAATTTACATGACATATTTTACATGCTTAAGGTGTTAAAAATAATAAAAATATTACATTAAAAAAAAAAAAAAAATCTCACACATCATCCTCCAATCATTTGTATGCTTTGACTTGGTCAACCCTACATGCTACATCAAAAATCCAAGAAACAAGGGGTTTCCTGTAGCTTCCACTCACTCTTATGACATACCAATACCACCTATAGAAACATGGGAGAGTCCTATACATGGTAAAATCATAAAAATAGGTCATAAAAACTATTATGATCCATTTACAACAATATATTTTCTATCTAGTCATTTTGAGGGTTTTAGGAGGGTTTTGACCACTTTCTATTCTTAGCAATCATTCATAAAGTATTTCCACTAAAATCCAAAAATAATGCCAAGAAATTCAAGATAAGAACCTTACCCAACTTCCATGAACTGATATGGATCTAATTAAAAGGTTGTACATGCCAACGAGCATAATAACAACCTTCTTGGGTATACAACACCTCACTCTCTACACACAAAAAAACTCAACACCAAATTTCATGCTTTTTCCTTCAGGATTTGACCTTAAATTTTGTAAAAAAACATGAAAAATCTCTCACAAATATTAAATTTATCTTATGAGATCTGTCACCATGGGAACTGAGCTTGAACCCTCATTAGGTAACACTAGGCTCTTTGCACACTAGGCCTTGAACTGCCAGTTATACTTAGACCTTGATCACACCTAAAACCTCTTTTACTATTCTCAAAACCTCATCCTCATGTAATAAAACCTAATACCATTCTCACATACTATAATACTTCTTCACACAAGTCTCATACTACTCATGTCATCATGATAATAGGCCTATACCTTCTCATGAGGTCTCTCAATATAAAGACTAAGCTTTAAAACTGACATTAGAACACTTATAAAGGATTATTTTCCTATTTCACATGTTTAAATAACTTTATACACTCTCTCACATTATTATACTGACATAATTCACCAATATTCACTATGTTTTATGCATACACCTTCTCACATGACTCGACTAGGCTTTTTAAGACACCTAGTACTCAATAGTAGCTTACCATGCATCATGATCTTGACCTTGACATGCCATCAACCTTAGAAGAATTAATAGGTTGCCTTCATATTCTATGTCAATAAATAAACAATAGGTTTCCTTCAAATTTTCTCTTGTCATAATATTTCTTTGTCTCATACTACTCTACAACAGATGGCCTCAACTCTTAACCTTGACATTAATGACATCCATCTTGACTTTGACATCAATTAAAACAAAAAGTCCTCAAAACCAACAATAGGAACATACCTCAACAACTTAATCTTCCCATTTTGACCCCCACCCAATGAGACCTGAGTTAAATTCCATAGTTCTATTAAGATATAGCCTCTTGTAAGAAAAACACCTAATAACCAAACCCTTACTTATATAGGTAAGGACACTAGATCACTAGTCCTCAACTTGATTGAAAATTATGAAGTTATCTTAGAGTTCATTCATGATTACAATGGTCTCCCAAATTTTCAACATAAGAGATGTTTTGCTCTCAAGTGTTATCATGCATTCATACTTAAGAATAATTATTATCACTCTTACTACAAGGTTGAGGATTATTTATCTTTTAATGAAGATATTGATGTTTTTAATGCAAAATGAAAAGACATTGACCTCCTACTAAATTTTGATCATTTTGATGAGGAGAATGCTTCTCTTATTGAATATAATATTTATATAACTTGGTTCACAGATAATATTTATATAAACATAAGAACTGAGGAGAACCCGATAATCCTCAAGATCGGTCTTTGCTTCCCCATAGAAGGTAGAAGACCAAAATTATATTCTCACTAAGTTATCTAAATCCTTCACCTTCTCCTATAGATACATGGTAGGAATCAATCCTGAAGTAGTTGTCCACAACCTAGTCAAAATTCCTAATGCAAAGGTCATAAAATATAATCTCAATTTGTTCAAGCCAAAGATAATATTAATGGTGAAAGTAGGAGTCAAAAAAAATCCTCAAAGTAGGGTTTATAAATCCTATGCATTACTCCATATGGATGTATCCTTATCATAAAAATTAATGGTAATATTAGGATATGTAATGAATTCCATGAAATTACTAAAGCATGCCCTACGGGTGATTTTCCTCTTCCATCCATTGAAATTATAGCAAATGCTATAAATGGTTATAATATTTTATCCCTCATGGATGGTTTCTTTATATAAAATCAAATCCATGTTTCTGATGAAAATCAAATTAAAAAATCCTTCGACTACAATCATCACGTCTGGACTAATAAATTCTACGGAAACATATCAAAAGGCCACAACCCACATTTTACATGATCTCATTTATAAGATAGTGGAGGTATATATAGATGATATTTTGGGGAAGACAAAGTGAAGGATAGAGCATTTAGGAGTGTTATACATTATATTCATCCCTTAACTTCGATATGAAATTACCCTTTATCTTAAAAAATTATATGTTTAAAGTTACAGACAAAAAAATCCTTGGCTACATTATCTCCCAATATGGAATTGATATAGATCCTACCAAAATTCATGAAATTAAATAAATAATCTCCCCCTTTGAGTCAAGGATTATATCATTCCTAAGATATTTGGGGGCTATTCGAAGGTTCATACCATTCCTCACCTACATAGTTCATCCAATCAATAGTTTATTAAAGAAATAAAGTGGTTTGAACTGGATGAGCGATTTTGAGGATGCATGGTAAAACACTTCCTTATGTCTCCTTGGATGCTCATGGCACCCAAATATAACAATCTCATCATACTTCATGTTAGGTAAAGAGAGGTGTTTCTTACCTACATGTTGGCTCAAGAGGATGATGGCGTCAAGGAGTTTTCCATCTACTTACTTAGCCACACTCTCATGGATTATGAAACATGCTACATACAAGTAGAGAAAAAGAGCTTATAATTGTGTTCACAACTAAGAGAATGTACCACTATATTCTTAATCAAGAAACATGAGTCATAGTAAGGTCTCAATCTTTACAAAGGTTATTAAACCAACCATCCCTCTCACTAAAGGCTAGGAATTTTACCATGCCTTTGAGCAAGTTTGAGCTTACTTACATCAACCAAAAATCCATCAAGGGGCAAGTCATCTACGATTAGTTGGAAAATTTTACTCTGGACTTCCATGATCTCGTTGATATCATTTTTCCTTATGAAAAAAATTGTTACATAGAGAAACCTCTATTCATTTATTATCCTTAGTATGCTGAATTCATTAATTACATAATTGACCACACCTATCCTTAGGGGGAAACTCTCAACAGAGGTGGAATATTAATGTTATTGATTTCAAGTATGTCATTTTATATGAGGTTATATAACATAAAACCAAGAAGAGTTTTAAAGGGACATTTTCCATAATTACAATGGGGTTTGCATTGGTTACTTTTATGGACACATAACCACTAGGAAAATATATAGAATTCTTCTAGCACACTCTTGAACATGATGCTATCAAAGATTTTATGAAATTTCATAAGTGCCAACACTTTTCTCACAAGATCCACATTCCTCCTCGATATTTTCATGTTAGGAAAAATAATATTTACTAGATATTTGTATAAATTTATAGAAACTATAAAACTTATAGATAATAGAGGATGAGCGTAGAAATTTATAGATTATATAAAAGATTTTAGTTAATAGAAATTCAAATTTCTAGAGAATAAGTAAGTTTATCATTACTTCTAGTTTATTGAAATTTATAAATTATAGGAAGTTATAAATTAACATAGATTTACTACTCAATAATAAAATATAATTGTTGTCCATTTAATGAACTCAACTACTATCATGACATAAAAATATAATAGGTCAATATTCTGAACAATAACTAGTATTGATTTGTATTTAATGCTTAAAATAATTAAAAACCATGAATAAATAAGCCTCAAATTAGAATTATAGTTGACATGCAGAATTCATAACTCTAAAAATAAATAAAACTTGACCTAGTATTTTTAATAGTTATTATTTTTAGTAAGTATTGCATGCAAGTCTGCATAACTCCAAAAATATATAAAAATAAACTAAACACTAAAATTAATCTATCAGATGAATTTAAACTAAATTTCAAGTTTGGGTACAAAAATAGACAATTTCTCAGTCTAATATATATATATATATATATATATATATATATATATATATATATATATATATATATATATATATATATATATATATAAAATTTTGGACCCCTAAATGGTCACGTAGGCCTACAAAAAATATTAAAAATGTCCCATAAATAAAAGGGTAGGTTATGGTTACTTTGAATGTTTTGAGACAATCATTTTGATGTAAATATGGGCTCAAACAGAGCTATAGATAAAAAATTATGGCCTCCAAAAGTTTAACCTTTTTTTACAACATTTTCCTTTGGTTGAAAAAAACTCATCTCATATGAGTTCATATGATTATACCACTACCATTTATTCTTATCAATATTATTTGGTTCCCATTATATAATCCAAATGTTTTCTTCCTTCATCCTTCCCATTGTACCAAATACCTATCATAACTTCTTTATCTTGTGTTTACTATCTTCTTATCTAGAACCTGCACTATCTTTTCTTTCTTCTTCTTTGGCACCTGTTGCTTACAATATACTTCTTCATATTATTCACATTCACCATATTATCCATGAAAATCATATCAATTTGAAACATTAATTATTAGAGAGATCATTTTTTTTTTATAAACTCACCTCATAAGCATTGTCATTGATTTTCTTCACAATTTTGTATGTTATATTAGAATCATCCTATAAGCTACTTTATTGGGTAAAGATGATCTTGGAATCAAATCAATATGATGTTGAATATCTCTATTTTATGGTAAACCATCTACTAATTCATCACGTATAATATTTTCATATTATTTCAATAATACTACTACTTCTGTTGGTATATGCACCACTTTTGTGTCTTCTTTATTTTCTACTAATGCATAAAAATAACTTTTCATCTTCATGTTTTTAATAAATTATTTTATAATTAGCATGATTTTAATATTCCCTTTTTTAATAGGTAACAAAACTACCTTCATACCACCTTTCCATAAACTATATGTGTTCTTTGCTCCATAATGAACTATTTTTATATCAAACTGCCATGGTCTTCTCAATAACACATGACATGCCTTCAATGGTATAACATCACACCATATTTAATCTTTATAAGTTTTACCTATAATTTTTTTTATTAAGCACCTTTTATCGATTGCAACTTCATTCCCTTTATTAAACCATGAAATCTAATAAGGATTAGGATGTTTTTTACTTTAAAAACCTAGTTTCTCAATCATATTTTTAGAAACCATATTTTCACAACTATTACCATCTATAATTACTTTGCATATCTTACCTCCTAAAATACACCTTGTTCGAAACATATTTTTTCACATCCATGCATCACCACATTCTTTATTTTGCACATGTTTTTTTAATTGGAGCAATCATTATTCTTCTTATCATGATTTTTTGTCTAATATAACTTTAGTATTTTGCTATTCTATTTTAGCCTCAACTAAATTCATACTTAGGTGATCCTCTTTCCTCCTTTTTTGATCATGGTAGTGAGAATACTAAAATTATTTATGACCTCCACATCTACAACAAATTTAAGATAGGGGTTGATTTGGAAACCATCCTTTACCATCACGATAGCTTCATCCTCTCTCAAATCCTCTTTTTCTTTACTGGTATTAAAAGCTTTGTCTATTATCTTCTTGTGTTTTTGCACCACATCATGATTTTCATCTAGTGGTATTAAACCCACCTCTATTTGTATTAAATCCACCCCATCCCCTTATAGGATTGGATTTCATCTTAATGGCCCAATAAACGTTCTTCTAAAATTCTATCTATTTTATTTTTCTTCCACCTTTAATGCTAATTGCTAAGCCTTTTCATGAAAAGTATTATGTGCATGCTTAATTCATCTTGAATAGAAAAATTCAAACCATTTAGATACCTTACATCCATCTGCTCTTCTATCTCATCATTCTCCATGTGTATGGAAAGATTGTAATACTCAACTGTATACTATTGTATATTGTGATCCTTCTACCTCAAAATTTGAAATCTTCTAGATACAGTTTATGCATAATCCATAGGAAGAATTTTTTTCCTCAGATTCTTCTTCATCTTTTTCCACGAGTTGATCTTATCTATCTTTCTTTCTGTTGGTGATTCTACCAAATCATTACATGACCCTTGCATTTCATGCATGCCAACTTTACGTCTTTGTCTTCTCTCATACTTCTCCATTCGAAAAACTTATCCATGTTATTCATCTAATCTATCAAATCCTCTGGTTTTAAACTTCTCCAATAATTTGGAATGTGAAATTTGAATCCTTCATTCCTTCTAAATATTTAAACATTATCTCTTCCATTGATAGTGGCTATTATTTTTGCTCCTCTTTCAAAATTTCTTTTTCATGATCTGTGTCATCTTCTACATCATCTTCGACTCTCCTTTGTCTTTGATTTGCAATAATCTCAGTTAATTATTCTACTTGTCTCTATAACTCTTGCATAGTACGATTCATCTAAGCGATTCCTTTTCATCGTCTCACCATCTCTTACACATCAAATATTTGAACTTGCTCTAATACCAAAAAATGTTCATCCAAATACTATTAAGATAAATAAAAATCCAATAGGCTAATATTTTGAACAATACCTTGTATTGATTCGTATTGAATGATTCAAATTAATTATAAACCATGCATAAATAAGCTTCAAATCAGAATTAGAATTGACATACAAAATTTGGAACTCTAAAAATAAATAAAACTCAACCTATTATTTTTCGCAGCTTCTATTTTTAGTAAGTTTCATATGCAAGCATGTGTAGCTATAAAAATTTCTAAAAATACACAAAAAACTAAAATTAACCTATTGGATGAATTTCAACTAAAGTTCAAGTCTGTTTATAAAAACAATCAAATTCTAAATTTAGAAAAAAATAAAAATACTATTAAACTGTAATTTTGGACACTCAGATAGTCATGTATAGCCTTCGAAAAATATCAAAAATGTCTCATATATGGAAGGGTAAGTTATGATTGTATTGAACTTTTCAAAACGGTCGTTTTAGTGTGAAGATGGACTCAAACAAATGTACAACTCAAAAGTTATGGCCTCCAAAAATCCAATCTCTTTTTCTACATCACCATTAAAAAAAATAATTAAAATTGAATAATTAATAAATTAATATAAAATTATTAAATTTATTTTCAAAGATCTCTATTATTTCATTTAACTTTATTACTATTCAATTATTTATTTTTTCATGTTTAAATTATAGCAAGGTTATTTTTATACTCTATATATAAAATTGGTTGCAACAATTGTCAATTGAATGTAACTAAATTCCTTTTGTAAATAACTAGATTGTCTTTGGGTAGTATGTGGAAATATGTCTCTTTATGATTGGTTATATATATATATATATATCCTGATCCTGTTCATTAGAATTTAGAATCACCGAAGAACATTGTAGGAATGTGCAGGAGCAGAGGTACGGGTCCACGCACACTTTTGATTTTTCTGCCTGCCGTCTTTGTGCCGCCATTCCTCACTTTCCAAGCAAGCTTGTCAATTACGAAGGAAAAAACGACGGAAACATTGCGAGAGTTGTTCAAAGGTCATCGTCTGAATTGTTTAAAGACCTTTAGGTTATCACAAAGAATAAGATTTCTTACGCGGTTGTTGTTAATGCACAGTTGTTTCTGCCTGGCCACCCTACTAGGTCTGTTTAGATTATACTAGGGTTTAGCCGTATGAAAAGCGGCAATGGAAAATCTTGAATATATTAGCTTTTATGCTTTTAATCTTCTCTTTGAAATATTAGACATTTTGACACTTTTTATCCATGTGATGAAATTGTAGCAATCCATTCGTTCACACGTTTTTCCTTTGACGTGGGTGAGAAGGAAACACCTTTTCAATTATTCGATTTGACAAAAAGCAAGTCTCTTTTTTAATAGGTTATATAATTCAATATAAAAGAGGACTCGCAATATATTCTTTCTTTATATATATATATAATAATAATAAAAATATTCTCTAATTTTATTTAGAATTGAAGCAAAAACCTTTAAATGAGTTTAATAAGTATGTTTGAGCGGGGTGTGGTTTATCTTATTACTGTTAGGTCATTTCTAATGTTTTATGAAGTTGTATAAAATTAAATGGATATTTTAAATCAAATGTAGGAGCCATTCTTTATGGCGGTAACTATCTCGTTGGTTTTCTCTTCATTGTGGTGGCTTAAGTGACTCATTCATATCTGAAGTTGATGGTAGGGACTAGGGATCTCCTCCCCCATCCCAAGATGGTGACATTAGAGGATGGGGTCCACCTTTCTAAGGCAAGTTCCCACGCTTGGATATGAGAATTTCGCTTAAAAGAAATCAAGATGAGACATTAGAGGCTTAGCAAAACATTGGTTGGGAGCCCTTACCTATAGAGGAGAATCCACTTGCCTTGAGAGGATGGGGTGGTAAGTCTAAGGACCTACCATCTCCTCCGCCTCCTCCAACATCCATGTTTGTTGCGGCTTCTTAATTATTCTCTTTATTATTATTTTACCTTGTTCTCTTTGCTTTGCTGTCAAATTGTTGAAGTGATGCATTTTTTTGTAAATGTGGTCATTTTTTTACCACTTTTTTGACTTGTCTCAAAGTGTTTTTGCCTTCGATGTGATTATGCTTATACAGTGTGAATTTTCCACCCACTTTTTTTGTACGATTAACGTTATACTATATCTTATTTAATTAATATATAAGCACTATTCAATAAAAAAAAATAAAAAAAATAGATACTTTAATAAAGAATGAATTATTGACATCATCACTCAAATTATTGTTTAGAAGCTTCTTCCACAAGTTTCTTATTGGCGACATCATACAATTTATTACTATCAATCTTCTTAAATGTCTAGTTTACAATTATCCTAATCTTGTTACACATATCTTTTGGAGGCATAAGTTTGCTAAGATAATATGGATTGATCCTCTTGGTATCTTTGGCCACCTATTGTTTTGGAACTATTCTATAATTTCATATTTTTCATTATCTAATTGTTGAATCTTTTAAATAATGATTATAGTAATTTATATAAAATACATGTATTATATTTCATAATATTTTTATATTCCATTTAAAATGTATTCTTTAAATGTACAATCTTTCCATAATACTCTCCAAAAACTTTTTAAAAATATAAAACTAACATAACAAATAATTAATTGATAAACAAATTAAAATATTTAAAAATGATAAAATAAACTTTTATAAAACTAAAAAAAAATATATAATTATGAACTTTTATATTGTTACTCCTCTCACTTATTTATTTTTCCAACTTAAATTCTTGTTGTAACGATCATCATTATCAATAAAACCACATATCCTTCATATATAATCATTCTTATAGAAAAAGAATGGATGTGAATGACTTAACACCTCCGTCACATCAGCCCTCCCTATGACTTAATATATCCTCCATATATTAAGTGTAATGTTCACAAAGTCGAGGGCTATTAATAACACGAAAAGGACTGTTAATAGCACGGAATAAATCACTTTCATAATTATCACCCATGATTATTAAGATACTTAAATATTTAGAATGCCGTTCAAATGGTGCTTACATGATTATCAAGATACTTAAATACTTTTTATTTTTAATATTTTATTTCTAATATAACAATATAATATATAAATTTATAAATTAATTATTTATTTATTTAAAAAAAATGTTTTATAATTATTAATTAATTATTATCAATAAAATGAACGAATTAGTATTATTTACATTTATAATAATTAATATAAAATTTAAGGGACCAAAAAATTAAAAAATTAAATTAAATTTTATTCTAACATAGTTTATATTTGGTTTCTATTTTAATTTTGAGTTTATATAAATTACAATGTAAGATTATATACCTCTCTTTTTCGATATCTTTTTATTTAAAAACTAAATATAAATATGTTTTTATATCAATTTTCTATTTTTATGTCTTATTTATATTAAGAATTTATGTTGAAAACAATTATATTTAAATATAAACAACTATTTTATTAATCTTCTATTAATAGAACTTTATTTTCTCACCTTAATTCAACGTAAGATTTCCACAAAACACTAAATTTAACTATTAACCTTTTTTATTCTTGATTCTCAAGATTATAACTTTCAACTTTATAGACCTTAAAATGTTTTTTAAAAATTTAGGTACACTAAAACATCCTCTTAAAGTTTAAGCCCACTTCTTACTTATCTAAAAGGTTCTCTTAAAATTTAAGTCGACTTCTTACTTATCTATCTGTCTTCTCATTAAAGTAATGTTCAATAAAAGAAGACAATTATTGAGGGGTAAGAAGACAATTACTTAGTAGGATTTCAATCTTCTCATTTTTGGTTTTACAAGACCATGAGAGATGCCCATAAAAGTTATTAAGAAATTAACAATGAAATTTTTACCTAATACTTTCCAAGATGTAGACAACAAGCATAACCCATTATGTCTATATACCATATAATACATCTTTAAATAAAAACTTTACATTTTAAATGTTATAAATATGAGATAAGTAAAAATAATGTTCTAAATATGAAATTTAGATTATCATGAGATTAATACGTCAATTCTTTCCTATAGAATGGAAAGCATATATATACATATTGCTTTTAGTTTAAATAGAATTCACATTTAGGAATTTGATACTGTATATCTTGCATAATTATTACAAAGTAAGTGAAATATTTATTGAAATGGTGACAAAACATATTAAGAGTCATGGCATTTTTCCATTAGGCAACCCTACTATATCATTCATGAACATATTTATTGATATGATTTTTATGTGTACCAAATATTTGTATGAGAAGGTCCCTAAAATTTTAGGATCAGTGAAAAATTAATCCAAGATAGAAGTTTTTAGATCTCAATTTTATAAATAATTATATGGTAGAATAGTAGGGATGAAATGGTTATTTAATATAGATGGTTGATATACAATAGACATCTAATTCAAAATTTAAATTTTACTTGAGGTGGATGGGTGGATCTAAACTAAGGTGAACTTGACCAACATAGAAAGATAAAATATGGGAAGGATAAAGTAAGAAAAGAAAATATCCTATGACCTAATTAGAGATTAAACCCTTCTAAGATAACTTACTATACCAGGCTAAACACATGTCCTATTTACTAATGTCTAATGTGGATTGACTAAAATCCAACAAAAAAATAAAATGCAATAAAGAGTTTAAGGAAGTAATTTCAAGATGACTTAGTAATTATAATCAAGGATGTTATTATTACTAGATTGCTATACATATCCAATGTCACTAATAAATGGTAAGTATGATCTATAAAAAATACTTGATAAGAATAATATGATATACAATCTCATCCATGAAAATAACACACAAGATCAACATACTACATATTTAATAACTTATGATTTTTTTTAATGAAACATATAAAGTTGGAAGACACAACACATTCGCACAAACTCATAGAATAGTTATAGAAAAAATCATTTTCTTCCATTAATTAACAAATTCTCCTTACTTTACATTATCTAAATTACATGTAAATATATCTTTGGAATATCTCTCCTCATCCTCAAAGCTTTTTCAAATTTAAAAATACTAAAATAAGATTGATTCCTAATTTAACATGTAGACTCTATAGTTTGACAATGTCAGTGAATAAGAGTCTTAATTTTATTGTACATCTCATATATAAAAGTATATTAATAAACCTATACAAAATAAACTCAAGTAGTCACTTTAATAGGTCTAGGTAGAAATTTTAGTTGAGACTGCACTCAAACTAGATTGGACTATAATTAAAACTAGTCGACCTTAAATATCAAGAGCAAGGGATGTTGACATGGAACCCATCATAGATGATCTTTTCATAATTTTAGTTATTGAAGTACTTAAAGATACTAAATATAATAATAAAAAATTTGAATTTTATGAATGGCAAGAATGGAGTAATTAAGGATGATGACGGATGAGGAGAGAGTGATTAGGGATGATGAGGGATGGTGAAGGTTAATGGAGTATTGATTAGAGATGATAATAAAGTGATTAGAGATGACTAGGGATAGTGAAGGTCAATGAAGGAGTGATTAGAAACAATGGTAAATGAGAAGAGAGTGATTAGGTGTGATGAGGTAGGGATGATGAGTAAGTGAAATTAACACAGAGTGTCATTTGATGTGCATAGGTTATTACCATGAATTATGTTTCCATAATCATGATAATTTAGATTCAATTAAAGTGAAAGGTTTTTAGACTTCAATTTTTCCAAAAATATGATTCTTAGATATACTAGTAATTAATATGGATGCCCAAAAACCTTTAAAAAGACTATATGTTTACCCAAATTAGACATCAATTACAAAATTTATTCCCCAATCTCCCTGAGTTCAATATTGTAACCCTAAAGATACCTAAGTACTAACCATATTAGATTTTGAAAAATAATTTTCCACATTGTAAGGCATGTAGTTGTGAGATCAACTCTACTAGATGTAGAGTGAGCATATTTTCTTATATTTACTAAAATAAATTTAATGTATAATTTTACATTTATATTGTCTCAAAAAAGGTTTGAATTCTTGAGCCAAAGGCTTGGACCTGTCAATCTACAACTGAGTCCAAGAGTCTTCATATTTTTTAAAAAAACTTTCATCACCAAATACACTATGGATTTCAACAACAAAATTCAAAATATTATTACCATGACAATGAGCTCAGTCTCCTCTTTCCAAATATATAATTTTTATAATTTTTGGATTATTTTAATGTTAAAACTATGTTGACTTCTAACTTTACCTTTTTTAGGCCACTACATGATACAAATATAAATGCCTATTCATTTTAATATAATTTTTTTTTCATTGATCCAAGTGAAAAAAAATTATATGGTCACAAACTAGGACTAATTCTACACATATTCTCAAAACTCAAAAAAATAAAAATTGAGGTATTTATGGGGGGCCACATGGTCAAATATATATTTTTATTAGTTTTCAAGATCTATTTACTTGAAAAAATAATTAAAAAAATATTCATTTAAAAAATATAGGTCAAAAACTTGATCTTATCTAAATATTCATGAAAGGGTTTCAAACAATATTAAATGATGCTAAAAAAATGGTGGACCATATAGCCATCTATCTACTCTATCTTCTTATAAAAATAGGAGTTCCTCTTCAAATTTTAGATATTTGACCTAGTTATAATTAAGTATTTTTCAAAAATAATTGTGTTTTGGAGACTACACTC
The DNA here is from genome assembly GCA_037957365.1 of Torreya grandis. Taxonomy (NCBI): domain Eukaryota; kingdom Viridiplantae; phylum Streptophyta; class Pinopsida; order Cupressales; family Taxaceae; genus Torreya; species Torreya grandis. The sequence goes on along the minus strand of JARHVA010001321.1, from coordinate 3,492,536 downwards.
AGAATGCTACAATTCATATTCTTATACCATCTTCAAATTTTAAGTGTACCCATCTCAAATTATCTAAAAATGTTTAGATTTTTGAAATTTCAAGAAAATCATGTCCACATGTATGCCCCTTTTTGTCCCCAAACTTTGTGCACTTCCCCTTTAACAAGGGTTTGAAAAATAATCAATAATATTAAAATTTACCCAATATGTGTGATAATAAACCATAACATTGAATATATAGAATATATCCAAAATATTTATAAATAACAAAACACACACACACACACACACACACACACACACACACACACACACACACACACACACACACACACACACACACAATATCATTAATCTATACCTTTACCATATTTGATAATATCTTTTGAACTATTATAGTCCTCATCATGCCTCTCCCTCTTCCTCCTCAACCCATGCTCCATAGATATTGGTTGAAGTGTTGTGTGATTTGATTGAATAAATAAAGATAGAAAATGAAATAAGTGGATGTAAAATAGACAATTCAAGCACAAAATCTTATATTTCACTCCATCAAACCATGATTACTTGTCAACATACACAGTGACATGTGAACATGTGAAAATGATTATCGAAATTTGTAACATTCAAAATAAAATAATGGGAACATGTGACTACAATATATTACTTGTCAACATAATTACAAATCATACATATCAACATTAGTTCATGAGTACATGTGAATTGGCATGTGAAAATCATTGCATTATTTACCATACATAGTCTTGAAATACATCACTAGATATAATATCAACCACCAAAGCATTATTTCAATCATAGATAAATGAAACAATTCTTATCCAAGAGAATACACAAATGAAACTCTTCTATTGAAATATCATGTCCAAATACTATGTATCATTACACATCATACATGTCATACATATCATGTCAATATACACACATATATAATGTCTAAAGTAGTAACTTTTGAGAAATATCCATGTTCATGTCATGACCATGAAACCTCTTATAGATAATGAAGTGGAAGAGGATGAGTAATGAATGTGAGTATATGCCACCGTACCATGAAGACACCTACATTTAAAATTTTCAAGGTTAGAAAGGTTGACAAAAAGTAATAGTAAGACACCTATATGAAGAAAAAAATTAATGGTTTACTGAATAAAAAGTGAATCTCATACCACCAACAAATGGATCATAATGATTTGGAAGACATCACCTAATCTTCTTCCAAAACTTAAATCAAAATAAAAGATACAATATAATCAATATATAACAAGGTAGGGTTAAATGAATCCATAGGGAATTAAAAATGATGTCTACCATGGAAACCTTTGAATATTTTTGCACATTTACTAACAAATTTGTCAATATTGATATCACTACAAGGCTAAAATGTATTTGAGTGGAAATTATTTTGCAGTGTCTCCTCCTCAGTCCCAAAAAAGTGTAGTGTATCTAGATCATCATATAAAACCCTGTAAATATTGATAATACAATAGTCCTTTGGGATATGTACACCATCACAAGTTTATACCCACTCAATAGATATTATGGTGCCTTTCATAACCATACAACTTGAGGTGTACAAACACACATTGGGGTGAAAACTATAATTATGTGTGGAAAAATAATTAAAGTCTATGTTAAGGGAACCAACACTCATATTATCTTCATAATTTATATCATCTTCACTTGACTGAACAATAACCTTGGGGGCTTATGATTCCTTTGTGGCATTCCTCTATAAAGGATCAATAGGGAATATTAGATCAAATTTAGTGAAAAATATAAATATAATAAAAAAAATTTGGACATATTCATTGAGTTTTACTTACACAGGGCATCACATCATCACCAAAAAAAATTGGGTCCCCTCACAAATCCTTTTTTCCTTTCTATGAAAGGTACTCCCTCAAAGTAATGCCATTTTCATCACTAGAGTGGGTCCAAAGGTTATCTATCTCAATTTATGATGGTGATTGTTGTATAAATGTAAAATATATTATTCAAAAATGTAAAATTAAATTATTTTTTCTATCATGAAGACCATTCAACACATTACATATAACTTTGTGTCCACTATTACCTACACTTTACCCTTGCTCCACACTTAGTCTTTCATGATCTATTTCTCAATAATACTTTCTCTACCTTATGTACACTTTCCTTTGCCATTCCATGTTTTCACTTGAATCATATATAATCATCTAGTCACTGATATCCTTTAAGGTTACCTCACTAAGATTACATAATTGAGAGACATTCTCCCTTGTTAGACATGATCTTTAAAACCTATCCCTATTGTTGATGCTATGATTTTTTAGAAGTTAATTTATTGAATTGCATTCCTTTATATTTTAGTGTATGCCATTCTCCTCAGGTTCTTTTTTCCACTACCATCACGACTTGGGGGCCTCCTTGGAAAGGGTTCCCTACCATGAATCTTAATATGTTAAGCATTCAGTCTAACTAGTGACTAAATGAATGGCCACATCATGATAAAATGTGTTTCATGGGTGTATAAGTAATAGTGAAAATCCTATTTTTTGATACCCATGTCTAAAATCCTATATTCACCCACAAACTATAATTCAACAAAGAAGCACAAGGTTATAAGTAGAAAATTAAAATGATTAAATCAACAAGCAAACCAAAAATGCCCTAAAAAATAAGAAAAATTTCTTAAAATTTTTGATTCCCCCTCCTCTAGATCAGATCATAAGGCATGTAGAATCCAGTCATTATCATCATCATCATCATCAAAAACATCCTCATTAAGCTTGTTTAACTCCACCTCATCTTTTTGTAATGGTCAACATATACACATCAATCCAAATTTATATGGAACAAGAAACATTTATGAGCATGACAAAGGAAATAAAAATAAGTAAAACTAATGTGCACATTTGTAGGGATCATTATCAACCTCATCACCAAGACTTCACTCAAGCCCCTCATGATAAAACACAAAAAAAAATAGAAAATCAAAAAGTGGGTTTAAAGTGGTATAATATTGGCTATTATAGGAATGTAAAACAAAGCATATATCAACATGAAAAAATAAAAAATATTAATTATATCCAATGGTTATCATACATTTGTGGAGACAAACTTATTATGTTTGTCATTAACACCCTTATTGCCTTGGCTCCACTCCACCCCCTCCTGCTAAAATATAAAACACAACATAACAAATCACAAAGTGGATGCAAACTTTTTAGATATTGAGTAATATATAAATCTAAAAATAATAGTAAATTTGGTATGGCCAATAGACATAACATCATTATAAATACCTATATTGATATCTCATCTATATCCATATTCAAAAAATAGTCAATTGTCTATGGATATTGCATTACAAGTTACAAGAATCCATAAAATGGTTGTACTAACTTAGTGGGAAACCCACTCCCATTGGTGGATGAACTATTTAAAACCCTCTTAGGATCTCTAAAAACTAGAAAAGAATGTTTAAACTTGGGGCATATATGTAATTATGACTAGTTATTTATTTCTTTCTCCTAAAGCAATCTATATAATAATCAATTACTATTAAAAAACATGAATCAAACTAAACAAGTTTACTATCAATGACAATACATAGTATTGCATACAATTTGCTCTCCCTTAGCAAAAATTTCTTTCTAGAAATCATTTACTTGCAGATCATCCATCATAAATTTAAAACATTCAACATTGAAAGTATTAGTTGCCAACACACAATAATTTACATACAAGTGAGTTTAGATTATATTTTATGGTTTAAAAAATTGAGTGTTATCTTTGAATTTCATAAAAAATTTAAATAATTAGTTTTCATCACACTAAAATTTATACCCCTCAATAATTGGGTGTGTCAAATGGAAGGACAAACCAATTAAATTTTGGAGTTTCCTGCCAAACCACTTCATATTTGAGAGTTTATTCAAGGATAAGTTTTGTTTACACAATCTCAAAGATATGGTTAGTCTATAGGTTTGGAGATATATATTATTTTTGATATTTGTTCTTCAAATTAGAATTCCTTATTTTCTCTTTTTGAGTGGCTATATACTCATTCCAATTGGATCCATCTATGTAGCCTCTTATCAATAAGATGGGTTTCTATGTTGTGAATTTATTTTGGTTTATTGAATACACCATTGTAAATAAATTAGTATAGTGATAGTGTGGAGTGTGAAGATTTTGAAGCTAAGACAGTAAAGGAATCTTTGTGAGTACAAGTTCAACATAATAATCTACCTTTAGAATTAAATTTTATATTAGAAATATAACCTATGGCACAACATAGAATGATAAGTGGACCTATTCTTAGTAGTGGGAAATATGTATGCCCAACCTTATCTAATAAACCTTATCTATTGCCCACTAATTTTGGTACACTTATTGTTGTAGGAGGCATGACAGGAAGCACCGTAGGTAGTTCTATTGTAAGAAGATCACATGGTGGTGTTGGGGGCAATAGTGGACCTCCAATATATAGTTTAGAACTAGAAAAACTCCATGACAGGTTCCACTACAACCACCAAGTGCATCAATGGTGTACTAATATGGTAACTATACAAAGTTGGGGGATAAAAAGTGGCCTACCTGTGGACATGATCTTTTAAAATTTTTTAAAATCTGAACTTCTATAAATAATTTGAGATATCTACACTACAAATTTGAATATAGTGTAAGAATATGAAATGTATAATTTCAAGTCTAGTTTCCAAAAAACTATTTTTTTAAAAAAATTCTTAAGTATAAATAGGTCAAACATCTAAAATTTGAAGAGTAACTCCTATTTTTCTCAAAAAACATAGTAGATAGATAGCCATGCTACACACCATTTTTTTTTAGCAATGTTTAATATTATTTGAAACCCTTTGGGGAAAATTTAGATAATACATTATAGTATGTCACCTATATTTTTTAACATGTTTTTAATGGATACTTTTTTTTCTATGATTTTTTTAAGAAAATAAATCCTAAAAACTGACAAAAAAATGGATAGCCATTCGTGCTACATGCCTAACTACCTCAAATAAAATGAAAATCAATTTTTTTTCCAATATGTGTATAATTAGTCCTAGTTTTTTTACCATATAACTTGTTTTTCACTTGGATCAATGAAAGAGAAATTACATGAACATGTATAGGCATGTATGTTTGTAGCATGTAGTGATCTAAAAAAGGTATAGTTAGAAATTAGCATAGTTTGAAACCTTAAATTAGTCCAAAAATTATAAAAATCATATTTTTGAAAAGATAAGAGCATGCTATTCATGATGGTATTAAGTTTTTGAACTTTTACATTGAAATTCTTAGTGTATTTGGCAATCAAAGTTGAAATTTGTTGTTTTTTATCATACTTTTCAAAACTCAATTATAAATTGACATTATAAGCCTTTGGATTGAGAATTCAAGCTATTCACAAGCCAAAAGGTGTAGTAATATAGTTCAAATTTAAATATTGTGATCATGTTAGTAATGCAATCATGTTATTAATGCTAGTAACATGATCTGATTACTCAATAACATGATTGTGTTACTTAATAGCATGATTGTGTTACTTAATAAAGTGATGAAATTAATAACATGATCATGTTATATATTATCAACACCCTAAAACATGTGGGAGTTTCACATGAAGGCAACTTTTGTTAGTAGCTTATATTTACTACTCTAAATGTTAAGTATAAGAAAATAAATGTAACAATATAAATGTTAACTTATACTTAAAATTTATTTTAGTAAATATAATAAATTAGGGTCACTCAACAACTAATAAAGTTGGTCTCATAGTTACAAGCCTTATGATGTGGAAAATAGTTTTTCAAAATCCAATATGGTCAATACTTAGGCATTTTCAGGGTCTAGGTATTAAAGATAAGGATTTCACTACATAAATTTTGCAATTGATATCCATTTTTGGTAAATGTATAGTCATTTTTAAGGTTTTTATGACTTCTAGATTAATTCTTAAAACATATAGGAGTGTTAGGTTTGTCAAAAGTGAAGTTTAAAAACTAACTTTAAACTTGATCTAAAGTGGTTTGATTGGGGTACTATAGGTCATATTAATGACCTGCACACATCAAATAACCACTTTGTGTTAATTTCACTTGTTCATCATACTCACCTCATCCTTGACCACTTCTTACTCATCCCTCATTACCCTTAGTTACTCTCTCATCACTACTCATTGTCCCTAATCACTCCTTCATTGACCCTCACTATCCCTAGTCATCTCTAATCACTTCCTTATCATCCATAATCACTCCTCCATTGAAATTGACTATCATTCATCATCCTTAATAACTCCTTATCCATATTTCATCATCCCTAATCACTCTTTCCCCATCACTCATCATACCTAATCTCTTCCTCACCCCTATTCACTCCCTCCTCATCCCTCTTCATCCCTAATCACTTCAACATTGAAATTCATTTTTTTTCATAATTTATAATCACTTGAGCTTATCATACCTAATCACTCCCTCCTCATCCCTCATAATCCCTAATCAATATTTTTTCATCCATCATCATCATCAATCACTCCCTCATTGACCCTCACCATCCCTCATCACTCCATCATTGACCCTCACTATCCCTAATTGATCCTTCATCATTTGACGTAATTATATACTCTAAATATATCTTTGATTTCAATTATATGTTTTTTAATCCATTGTAATAGAAATTAACTCTTTTCTAGGACTTGTGTTGTCAATACCCATTTGTGATAGTCAATTTTATTACTAAATTAATTGGGTGATGTTCCAAATTTATATTCAAGTAACATAAGTACTAACATAAAATAGAGTTTGAATTTTAGTTCATTGAATTATCTTTGTTGTGTAGCTGACTAGATGAAACTATATTCGGTTCCACATTTGGTAGTTTGGTTAAAAAGATAAAATTAAACTCAAATCTCTTATATAATTTTCTAATTCTGAGAATATTTGAATTAGATGCAAAGTTATTTAGTGTTTCCCTTTCTTGTATGACTTGAATCTTGGTCAGGTTCACACATGCACTCCTTGTGTGTGTACTGTGTCCTATATATTTTATCTCTTTCTTGAAAAATGAACATTTATTCATGTTATCATAAAAATATGTTTTTACAAAACATGAAATAATATTTTAGAATGGTGTAGACAATCATCCCATGTTTTCTAAAGATTAAGATGTCATCAAGGTAGAATAAAAAAATAACATAGGTAAAGGGCCTGAGGATGTTGTTCAAAATCTTTAAATTAATGAATTCATTGCATGATTTAATATAAAAGGTATAACGAACTAGTTAATCAATCCTTCCTTTATTTTTAAGATTATATTCCAAATGTTTAGAGGTTTACCATGAATATGATGATGCCCTAAGATTAATTTTGGAAAAGACTTACACCATGGATATGGAAAAATAATGCCTTCATATTTAAATTTGGATAATAATTCTTCACTTTAATCTTGTTAAGATTTTTTAACTAATTCACAACTTTGACAAAAACATAATTGAGCTTCTACAAGGCAATGATTTAGGAATGATGTGTCCATTATCCATGATTTCATGGATCTACCACTTGATCTATTCATTCTATAGAAATGATATGTTGTATAAAGAGGTTTGAGGTAGAGGTAGTTAAGGGATCAATTCAATAGTAACGTTTAGTGTAAAGTATGTAGGAACTTGTTTAGGTGATTGAAAGATATCCTTGTATTCATCTATCTTATGGTTTAATTATTTTATATTTGGTATTGTTGGATAAACCACACTATGATGTGTTTATATAAGGATGTTATTAAATTTACTTATTACCATCAAGAGTATACTTCTTACTAGAACTACCAAGATTCTTGCACTTTCTAACACTAATAACTCAAAGCATATGAACTAACTATGATATATGGTATTTCAGATCATGAAAATCTCTCACAAAATTTCAAGGATTTACTTCATAGACTACATGTAAATGGTATATATATGGTTGACCACATGTAAAGCATCATACACCTCTAATGTTGAGATGTCATAAAGAATTGTATCTCTAAAAAGTTTGATTTTTTACACCAAGTGACACTACTAGGTGATCCATTCCTCAAGGCCTACATTAGACAATACACTATCGTATGGTTATGGAAGATGTGTAAATTTCAAGTTCAATTTTTGAAAATATGCTTTAGGATAAACTAAATTCATCTGATTTCCATTGTAAATAATGAAGTGTATTGGCTCACCATTGATCTAAATTTATTAATGAAATACATTTTTTAATTCATATAATTTATTTTTGGGGGAAGTAGAAATATTTTTAGTACTGACCATATCATTGGGTTCATAATCTATTATCTACTTACCTTTTTATAGTGCTAGTTAACTTCTACCTACTTCTCTAGATGTGCAAGTAGAGAGCTCATAATGTGACACTCTTCATTGGATTGAATATTGAATATATGAATTAAGCACCATTTTCCAATCTTAGATTACTTGTTCTAATCATTCAAAAATCATTTTCCAATTTATAATATGATGACTCAATTAATAGACATACAAATAGAAGGCCTCCAATGTAATTATTCAGATCATAAAATGTCCTCATATGGAAAGCAATTGATTGGTTTCAAGAAATCACATAGCTTGGTGGTTCTCATGTATTTACTATCCATTTATGGTGCTATGGTGGTTTTAATTGCTTCTCTTTTTTTGGTATATTTTCAATTGTGAATTACATCATTTCTGATAAGCTCATATTTTTTCATAGGTGTTAAATATTTATGTTTCAAACTTACCTCTGCATCACTTTGATTAATATGTATTATATTTTATGCTAGCACTCAAATCTCCACTTGAAGCTCCTAACATTATTAAACCCTAAAAATTTACCACCATTAAGGTATTATAAGGAGTGATTAAGAATGAGGAGGGATGAGGAGGAATTGAGTAGATATGATGAGGGAGTCAATAATGATCATGAGGGATGGTGAGGGTCAATGAAGGAGTGATTAGGGAGGATGAGAGAGTGATTATAGATGATGATATATGGTGAGGATTAATGAGGTAATGATTAGAGGTGATGAGGGATGAGGAATGAGTGATTAGAGATTATGAGGTATGATGAAATAGTGACTAGGGATGCTAAGGGATGGTGACGGTCAATGAGAGAGTGATTAAGAATGAGAAGGGATAAATTATAAATGATGAATAATTGTGAGGGTCAATAATGGAGTGATTAGGGATGAGGATGGAGTGATATGGATGATGAAGTAGTGATTAAGGATGGTGAGAGTCAATGAGGGAGTGATTAGGGATGACAATGGATGGTGAGATCTAATGAGGGAGTAATTAGGGAGGATAAAGGAGTGATTAAAATGATGAGGGATGGTGAGGGTCAATGAGGGAGTGATTATGGACTATGAGGGATGAAAAGTGAGTGATTAGGGATAATGAAGGATAGTTAGGGTTAATAAGGGATTAATCAGGTATGATGAGGGAGTGATTAAAGATGACTAAGGATAGTGAGGGTCAATGAGGTAGTGATTAAGGACAATGAATAATGATGAGAGAGTGATTAGGGGTATTGAGACATGAGTAGGAAGTGATCAAGGATGAGGGAGGGATGATGAATAAGTTAAATTAATACAAAGTGGTTATTTGATGTGTGCAGGTTATCAATGTGACCTATGCTACCCTAATCACACCACTTTGCATCAATTTCAAAGTAAGTGGTTTAAAATATTCAATTTAAATAAATCTAAGACTCTTAAAAATGCTAATAATTAATTCAAAAGGCACAAAAACCTAAAAAATCATTATATATTTAACAAAAACAACCATCAATTACAAAAAATATGTCTTAAAATTCATTGGTTCAATATTTAGATCCTAAAAATGCCTAAGTACTAACCAGATTAGATTTTGAAAAACCATTTTCCACATTGTAAGGCATGTAGTTGTGAGACCAACTTTGTTTAGAAGCTTATATTAATATTTAGAGTAGTAAATATAATCTTCTGGCCAAAGTTGCCTTCATGTGCAACTCCCAGATGCCTCTATGTGAAAAATAATAGGAACACAATCATGTTATCTATAATGTAATCACATTATCAATAATGATAACGTGATAATTTTATTGATAATGTGATCATGTTATCAATAATGTGATTATGTTATCCATAATGTGATCACATTAACCATAACATGTTACCTATTAATCCATAATGCAATCACATTACCTGTTAATAAGAATTCACTACATCTACATGTTCCTTGCTTTAATGTGCAAAACAATAGTAACATGATTGTGTTATTAGTTTTAAAATAATTTGATTATGTTATCTATTAATGCAATCATATTATAAATTAACATGATCACATTATGGCTTGGTAATTACCAATCCATAATTTAAATAACACAATCACATTACCTAAGATGTCCATGGAATTATCCCCCAACTCTATGCACTTACCCAAGAGATGACACTTCATCTCCTTGAATAAAGAGGTGATAATAACATGATAGAACATGTTTGAATAAGTGTGAACTCATTTGATGAGTATGGAGGATCACTTCTTTAGAATGAAGGGATATTCAATTTTCTACTAGTTTTATTGATCACACTCATAAATGGTACCATAAATTTTACCCTTAGCAAGAAACTATGAGCTATGAAACATTAAAAACTACATTCCTTTTAAAGTTTGACATTCTTGAGTTTGAGAAATAAATAATCACTACTCTAAAGACATAAAACAAGATCTCATCGAGAGTGTGCACAAATGCAATGCACATTTTAAGATGATTCTTTCAAAATTATCATTTGAGATTAACTCAATATAGCATGCTCAATGGTTTAAGGTAGTGTTTTTTCTTCCATTTCATTGACCTCTCTCCCAAAAGACATTCACCAACCCACATGAGGCACTAGAATCTACTCTTCATACTAAGGTTGTGGGGAGTATATACATAGGGAATAACCCCTTTATAGATTCTCAAATTACTTATATGACCTCTCGATTAGAGAATTCAATGCTTATTAATGATCATGACACCCATAATGACTTATGTTGTGTTGACTATGCAGTAGAGGGCCATAATAGGAATAATTACCCATGGAGGAATGTTCACACCATAACAAAATAGTCTTGTGAAATCTACCAAGAGGATCATGATGTAAGGAATTTTCCCTTACTCCAATCTGATACCCAGGATAAAGTATCACTATACTATAAAATATATGATGCATGCATGCATGATACTAAAGATAATCGAGTCATCAAAGAGGTCCATAAAGCACACATAAGAGAAACTCAACAAACTTATGTTATAAATAACCATAAGGCTAGTGGAGGATGATATTTTTTAGGTTGAGGACATGGAAATGGGTGAAAGGGTGGTCATTATTTATCCAAGACCTATGACAAGTGTGGATCTCTAGACCACTATCAGTGTGATTACCTAGTTTACCCAACTTGTGCCTTTTTTAGAAATGAGTAACATCTAAAAGAATATCATGACTTATACATGACTATCACCAAAGAGTTTAATGAGAAGGGCATTGAGATGATTCATGTTTCCAAAAATACAAATGATTAGTGGAGACCATGCCCTACCATCATATCAATGGGAATTAACATGAAGTGGTGCTTATTCCCAACCTATTTTAGTCCCACCTATGAATAATATTAATCATGAAAAAACACATACTCAACACTACCCTGATGCTCAAAAATAGAAAGAGATATTTCATGACATAATGGCCCTAGTACATGATTTACAAGGTGAGATTAACTTTATGAAGGAGAAAGATGCAAAAATACATGTTGAAATGTAAAAAGAATATATCTTGATAGAATTTGGGCAAGATGAATTCAGAAAACTATGCAAGCTACTCCTTAACAAAAACATCATTCTATTCTTAGATAATTTCCTTCAACAATAGATAAATAAGACTCCCATATAACATCATTTTAAACATGAATGCTGAAAAGAATACTATGGCCAACCAGATGTTGAATGAAATAAGGAAAACATGGTAAATTCATCCACTGATAGCTAGATGATTTGAGATATACCATTCCATATTGACATAGAAGTTAATGTTATTATGAAGGATGATTTAAGTAAGATGGGGAGCCCCACTTTACAACCCTCCCCATATGTTATATTTATGGCCAATAAGACTCAAGTGATACCAACAGGAGTTATTAAATATTCCACCATTAACATTGTATGTGTCCATTTCAAAGGTTATTTTGAAGTGATTGAAGTAGTTAATGTTGATGATTTTCCAACTCCATTGGGTTAGCCATGGTTCTATGCCAATAATGTTGATTTACATTTTAGAAAGCACTACATTAGCTTTGAGAATGATACCCAATGCATAGTTATTCATCTCAGTGATGATCAAGGTCCCCATTTTATATAACTAATTGAAGTTGATAAGGACCTTAACCACATTTATAACATCATGACATAATGAAATGAACACGTATATCCTACTTTGAATGGTCTAGTTCATTAAGAAGACATGCAATCCATCTTTTACACCACTAGTATTGCTTGCGAACACTAGTAATATGGATAATATGACCTCATGGGATGAGGTTTTACTATAGTTGGTCAACAAATAAATTCTCCACACAAGATACTTAGACACTATAAGTATTTTTGACTCATTGGTGGATGACTCATGAATTCACCACCCTTATAGTTGGATCAAGCCCCTAGATAAATTGAAGTTTGATAATACTTACAAAAATTATAGGTCTACTTTGTTTTTAAAGATGAACATATGTATGCACTCACTACTATACTTTAAAGAACAATTTCCCATTGGTAGGTTACATATAGTTACAAGTTGTTGATATAGGAATACGTATATACCACACTATATCATTTCTTTCACCATGATAATGAGGTTCATATCAAAATCAATAAAAATGGTATTGAGTACCCAACATACCATCTAGCCTCCTATGAGAATATTTAAAATGACAATGAGACATTTCTACCAGAATAATTATGGGTACATGAATTTTATATAACTCTACATGCTTAGGATAAATAATGGTATGTTCATCAAGAGACATGCCTAGATATGGATACCTTGGAATGCATCAAACATAATCTTATCATCACCTTTGCATTCTCTTTAGCCAAATAAGATTTGGACTTATCTTTAGAAGTGATCTATCAAGTAGTATTAGGTGATCAAGTACCATTTGAATATAGGATACATATCATGAATGATGAAGTTGAGGACAACTTGAACATATTATATGAACTTGATACTCTTAACATGACTAAATTAGAACTTGGATAACATTCTTTACTTAACCATAGGGAGCAAATCCAAATGGGTAAACATAAGGTTGTGTGTCAAGTTAAAGAGGGGACTAACACTAATCCTCCATAACCACCATTTGATTCTTTAAACTTGCATATATAATATAGGGCATGCAAGGTAAGAATAATATGTAATTCAAGCAGAAATAATATTCTATCCTACTCCAAATGGTTCAATATATATTGTTATAGAAGACACCCCCAAGATGGCTACGTTAATAAACTACTGGTCCAAAGATGAATTGGCTAAAATATTTGAACTATTGAAGGATGATGTGGATATTTTCACACATAACTACATAGAGATGAAAGGAGTATATTCAACATTGGGTAGAATATGCATCAAATCAGTTTAGGGTACTCATCCAATTAGGAAGCGATCATATCATATGAATCCTAATTTGTGTACATGCATTAAAGAATAAATTGATGGAATATTATACACCAATGTTATCACACCCATTGATGAATATGAATGGGTTATCCATATGGTGATTAGCATCAACATCAAGAAGGATGGATGAATCCACATTTGCATAGATTATAGATAGTTAAATGTTGTGTGTGTCATGGACCCATTTACCACACCATTCATGGAGGAGATTTTAAAAAGGTGTCACTAGTTGAAAAATCTATACCTTCACCAATGGATTTGTAATATATCATCAAGTATAAATTGCTGAGGAAGATAAGACAAAAAATATATTTTACCATTGAATGGGGGTCCTTTGTATACAATGTCATGCCATTTGGTTTTAAGATTGCACCAATAGCATTTTCTCATATTGTGGTAGAGGCCTTTAAAGATTTCATCTAGAAGTTCCTTCATTCTATCTAGATGATTGGACCATAAATGGTTTGGTGCGTGACCACTATGCCAATTTATGCCTCATGCTTGAGAACTATTTAAACTAAAATATAAGATATAAATTTCCCCTACATGATGGGATGTTAGGTGATTATGCTAAAGATATGGATCATCAATCTATTTTGGGGACTTATCTTTATGCCCTAAGAGTTATATTATACCAAAAATAACATTAGGATTGAGAGCCTTTAGATCGAGAAGCTTACACAAAATATATATCTTAATTTGGTTTGGTTCAAAGGGATCTAAATTGGTTCATCATTTTCTAAGATTCAAATTATTTCAGCCATAAACATGGTTGATATGATTGGTTCCATTGCAAGATCTTTTCCATTTGTCTTTTTAGCTATTATAACTTATTTTTGTTTATGTTATCTTTTAGAATGGCTTTAGTAATTTATGTCCCTTCAAGATAACCAAATTATTTTTAGGGGTATCCTTGACTTCAACCAAATGTGGAGGTTTTTTTTACAACATTGGTGGGTAAGTGATAATAAACATGTAACCATGATTATTTATACATGGTTATGTTAATGGTGTCGAAGGGCTTAGGATCCCAATGGGCCACAAATACATTTCATAAATGGATAAACCTAGATTTATATAAAATTTTAGAAGGTATCACCTTCATCCCTTGAATTTAAGGCCTACCCAAGATCACATTGTAATTGGTAACTTTGTCAATTATGTTGAATTTTTATAACACCATCTTGGGTCCTAGTGTAATGGGAATCATAGTGGTTCCTATGGAAGTGTACTTGATATTATCATACCATTGGATAGTGTTGTGAGTTCTTAAATAATTAGTTTCTCCATAATTCATCTTATGGAGAAATGAAAAAGGGACTATGTTAATTGTTTCACCATTTTCAACCATTTCTATTTTCACATCATATTTGTAGATCCATATTTTAAAAAATAAGGTTATTTTTCCACTCCTATCCATATCAAAATCTGGAGGGAGAGTCCTAAGATCAAATAAATTAACAATATCTCTCAAAATTTTCTCTAGTGAAAACATGTCAAGATCAATATGGTTAATCTAGGCATGAGGTGGAGGAGTAACACTGGATAAGTGTCCCGACCCTATTTCATGGATCAATTTTGAATGGTGGGTAGGTGAATTATTAAGCCAATCAAGAAAAGATATTTGGTAAAATGTCTTTGTAATATCTACCACTAAGTCATAATTTCCCATGCATTTAGGAATGACATCATATTCTAAATTGCTTTAAAGGTGAAGAGTTATGGGTCATTATTCTCATGTGTGACTAATGATATTACCATCTTATTCTATTTATAACTCCCCAACCCATATCATCATATTATTCCATTGAGGCCCTATATGGGGAACCATGTTAGGGTTGGCTTAGGCAAAAGTAAAGGATTTGGCATCATGAGTGCCAGCCAAGGGAGCATTCTTTTATTGTAATAGTTAGTTTCATGGGTTAACTTGTAATTTGTTTTAGGTAACATGAATCTAGTGATTAGGAAAATGGTTTTGAAGAATTTTCATGTTTTGGTTTTAAGGTGTTATAGAACCATTGTGTTGATACTAGGGTTTTGCATTTGCATTCCCTAGAGTCAATTTTTTTTGTCTTTTGTCTTCTAGGAGCCTCTGAGTGAACCTTTTGTATGTAAAATCATGAGTTTCGTTTATACCAAACTTGTATAAAATGAATTATGATTTTGGGTCGTTATCCATAGGCATTTGGTTCTGTCCTTACTAACCAAACCTTTATAAGTTATCCCCTTGATAAAAGGGTTAGTTTTGGAACTACATAAAATGGTCCACCTATTGTAATTGGTCTAATTTTAAATTTTAAATTTATTATTAGGTGGTGTAGGATTATTTAAATCAACTTCATGTACCACTATTATTATTTATGTTATTATAGTTATGAGTTGTGGTTGATTATTAATTATAGGGTTTGTTTTCTTTTTTCATCAATCACACCATCAGCGGTGGATTTCTAGTTTCTATTGAGAACCATAGGGCCTTGGTTGATTTTGGCATTGTTTTGATTTACATTTTGAAAAACCCCATTGTTTTGGTTAATTATATGCCCATTAGATCCATAGGTTCGCTAACCACTATCAATTGCCACTTGGTTAATTATTAATGTTCTTTCAATTTATTATTTATAGGATTGATAAAGTAACTTTTAGACATCTTCTATCATTTGCTTGTTAAGAAAATGAAGAAAAAGATCATATAGTTGTATTTGATTTATATTTGGTGTATTAGCAGATGAATACATAGCTTGTCACCATATTTTGACAAAATGGATAGTAGATCCATTATTTTCTTGTTTAATGTGGATTAATTCTTAAAGGCCATTTTTAACAAACTTGTTCATATCAAAGGCTTTAATGAAGTCTACGATGAATTGTATAAAGGAATAAATAAAGGCCTTTAGGAAGTGGTAGTACTAAAGAAGGGAAATTCCCTCTAGCATTTTGTGAAATGTTTTTGTAACTACCCCATCCCAAGGCAAAAATTTTGTATCAATGGTAGCATATTATTTTCCATGTGCATTGGGATCACTTTCCCCTTTAAACTTGGCAGATTTAGGCAATGAACAAGGTAGAATAAATCCTTATATATCATAATTGAGGGGTTTCTTCAAATATTTATCATAATATTTGATAGAATTTATGTCCATAAAAGGCATGGTGGGATAATATTTAATGGCTCTATTTGGATAAGGGTCGTTCTTGTGACCACTAGGAAGAAAAGAGTGTGCTTGATAAAGTGGTGTAGATCAGGCCAAAAAATAATTATCCAGCTAGGTGGACTTGGAGAACATGTGATAGTAAAGAGGAACAATGTTATATGATTAATAGTTTGGTATTTATAGAGGAGTGTGCATGGGTGGCATGTAAATTGTATGAATGTAATTTTATGTTTTGTTGGTTTGAAAATGGGGAGTATATGTGGGTGGAACATAAATTGAATGTATTGTGTTTTTTGGAGGATTGTATGCAAACACACTTCCAATTAGGACTTGATTTAGATTTTTAGAGGATGGATAGATGTTTTAAGAATTTTTGTTTTGGACTCCATGATTATTAATATCCCCGAAGTGTAGGTTCGAAAGATAGTTGGGAAGAAGTGTGTAGGTTTTTGGTTGTGGTAGAAGTGTGGAGGGTTGTTTTTTAGGAATTTGGTAATTCCTTATTGTGATGGGTATGGAATGGAAATGAACCTAATTCATATGATTATATTTCACTCTTTGATTCAAATAGAATTTGTTTCTCTCCAAATCATGAATTTGACCCACCAAGGAAGATATGATTTCATTCAATGTATATGTATTATTGTGTCTAGTCACCTTCCATGTAAGAGGTGTTGTAGGAACAGATTTATATTTATGAAGGGATGGATTTGTGGTATACAATTCAGGATGACTATTAAATATTTTTATAGTGGTTTTGAGGTGTTTTAGTTGTTTTTAGAAGGGTCCACAATTGTTTTCATTTTATTTACTTTATCCTCTAGATAACATATTCTTCCAATATATTCACCATATATAACATATATTTTTGTATCTAGATTTTAAAAATTAAGTGAGAGCCTACTTTCTTTTTTAGGATTGGCTTTACTCCCACCTATAAAATTAATGTTGTTATAATTAGGATGGTTAGTGGTGGTTTTTAATATTTATTGCACTTCATGGATTTGTATCCCACTCATGATTTGTGAGTTAGGATTGGGATTATCATGAAATTGATATTATATGTTTTTATTAGAGGAATTGTTATTCCAATTGGATAATAAGTTTCACCAAATATATTTTTTAATTCTTCTATAGCATTCTACACTAATATATCCTCGTATATCTTTTCCAGACATATTTGAGGGTATAAAAATACTTGTAGAATAAATCGATGGAGGGATAAAATGTAGAAGAAATGAGAAAGGAGAGGAGAAAAATAAATGCAAAAGGATAATTCTTTCATGTTGGGTTCACCAATTTATGTAAAATTAGAAAAAAACATGTTAAACTATGCATGTGACATCTCAAGGTTTGATCAAGACAATTAATAAAATAGATAGACAGATGGGTGAATCTATGGATTAGGTGTATTTATTTGAGGAATGGAGTATTTGATGATATGCAAAAGTGGATGCTCATGATAGTACCAAAAAGATTTTCCCATGTCATGGTGTTCATTGATGGAATTTAATTAGAAAGAGATGAAACACTAAGGTTCCTTTGTATTGGTGATAACTAGGAAGTTAAATTACTAATTTATATTATAAATAATGAAGTAAGTATGGTTAGGCTTGATGACTATGATAATATGGTCATCCCTATCAGGTTGGCTATGCTTGGTTGATTTCATACATAAATTTCATTATAATATGAGGAGGATAGACCCAAGGATAAAAGGGGAGGGTATATTGATGACTAGATTTATATAATGTTGTATTGGTGAATAGGCACACCTCCCATCTAGGGATTCTCCTAGTTACATGAAAAATAATACAAGAAGGAAATGAAAAAGTATAGCAATCTAAAACCCTAGCTGACTGAAAACACTTAGAATAAAAAATGTTTGAATTCATATGAATAAAGTTCACTAAATGTCTTCGGTTCACCAAAAACTTTTAACCTTAAAATTTCTATATTGGGGTTATCTAAGGTTAAATGGGATATAGATAGCCTAATGTATAAGGGTGATAAACTATCTCTATAGTAGGCTAATTACATTTTAAAAATTAGATATAACATATGTTGAATTTATTAAATTGAGGTAAGATAAAAATAGTAAGTATGACTATTTTAGATATGTGAATGACAAAGAAATAATGTAATTATTTTGTTTTGATGCTAACATAGTTCTATATCTAAAATATGTAGGAAGCAGACTAGAAGATGATTCTAGAATAGTTTCCAAATTTTGGATTAAATAACTTTGGAGATAAAAACACTAGAATTAGCCTTGGATGGTTTCATCGACAATAATTTTTGAACTTTATTTTTTCCCACTTTCTTGACACTTCTAGATCATCCTTATATCATTAGTGCCAATCTTTTCCCTAGGGTTATATATCTTGTTCTTTGAAGCAATTTACAAAATTAAATTAATAAAAAACATAGATTATATTTATTCCATTCCAATCCAATTACATAACTAATTTTTAACTCCCTTGACACTTTTTTAATCATGAACATATTCTCAATCCTCCTATAGCCATTTTCCTTAAAATTGGGGTCTGATTTATCTAGTTTTTCTTAGGTATGGGATGCTTTGTCTAATGCAAGTTAAATGAACTAAGATGTATTTTTTGTTATTTTTTAATTATTGGTAAAAGATTATTTTTAAATGTTCCCTTCCCTTTTATAGTGTATAAATTATAAATCATTTAGATTACAATATAAACACCTCTTCCAATAGAGACCAAAATAGACTAGAAACATGTTATAAACTAGCTGTACACACCAAAAAAAATGAAAAAAAAAACATAAAAACATCTAAGTTCCTCCAAAACCATTTAATTTTTATGATCTAAGGTTGATATTCAATGGTTACAACTATTTATTTCATCTACCTTTATTTTTTATTAAAAACTATCCAATATCCTCCCTCTGCTAAATCAAGATAGATGGGAATGAATACTTCAAATGAATCAATTGGTTGAGAGTTATTCAAAGACACCTTAACCATTAACCCTTAACCTGAATTATGTGTTACATTATTATTA
Organism: Torreya grandis; assembly: GCA_037957365.1. NCBI lineage: Eukaryota > Viridiplantae > Streptophyta > Pinopsida > Cupressales > Taxaceae > Torreya > Torreya grandis. The sequence continues at coordinate 3,472,627 of JARHVA010001321.1, read as the reverse complement.
TTTGTAATAGAATATACCTTAGGTAAGGCTCTCACTATCTCATATTTCTTCTCCTCAATATTTTTAAAAGATTCCACACATGTTTCAAAAACCTTTTGAACTGAATATAATTCTTCTCTGGTGTTTTAGGTACTTCAATTTTATTATGAATATATCACTATCACTACCATTTGTACCATTATTATGAATGGGTTTCTTCCACAAAGATACCCATTTATTATGCTTATAAATACCATATTTGGTGTCTAAATGACCTTTTTCAAAAAAAATTACAAGAATGTAAAAGCAAACCCTCATAATCAAGAGGTTGCTTATAAATTTGATATTAGACTTTAAAATAAATATTCTTAGTGAGATATAATGAAACATTTAACTTAACCAAAATATAGGAAAAAGTATGGTGATGCATGTTTTTTTTATTGGATTTAATTAATAAAAATTCACCCAAAAAATCCCCATATCTTTGAGACAATATTATGTCTAAAATAAAAATGGTAGATGTGATGGCCTTACTTAAATTTGTCTAAAATTAAAGACCTCATTGAGTAGGTCAAATGATGTAAACCATGGCTTATACAATAGTATGCTCTGATCTAAGTTCTAAATCATATCTTGAATCATTATTTCCTTACATTTTTAAATAGTAATTATAGAAAACAACAAAAAAATCTTTGCACATGGTACCTTCTATCAGATAATTTCATTTCTTTCTGATCTGTTTATGAAGATTAGGGAGTGTAGACCATAAAATGGTAAAACTAAAAATTTATTCCTCTACTTGAAAGAAACTTTTCTCGATTTATTATCTTCTTTAACTATTGAACTTCAAAAAGGATTCATGTGTTTGATTTGGTTGGGTTCTTAAAATATCTATGCATAAAAGTGGTCTCATTAAAAGAGGCACATAAACCTCCTTCTACATCCCTTGGTTTCTCTGACACCCAACTCTAAATTTTTCAACTATCATCCTGTGAAGTCCTAGACATCCCTACACCCTTCACACCACTAGATTTATGACCTCCTTTATTTTCTACCACTATCACAAGCTATAAAACTATCTTATCCCTACACATTAATTGATAAAATGTGGTTGACTCAAGCTCTAATGCATGTGATACATTTTCATCATCATATAATACCACTACTTTAACAATATTCTCCAACTCCTTGATACTTTGCCTCACATCTCTCTTCACTTGATCTATTTCCATATTGAAAACCCTACCAAATTCTGAATCCTCCCAAACCCTAAAATATAAATCATTTTAGTGAGAATGAGATTGTAATATACAATTTATGATTTCCTAACATGCAAATGAAAAATCGAATCTAAACCCAAACATATAAATAAAAAATAATAAAATAAAATTTTCTAATCCAAGAATAAAAAATCTAACATATTATGAATAATAAAGGAGAGATTACATGTAATAAAACCCTACATTCTTGAAACCCATGTTATTGACATAAAAAAATTAAAAAAAAATACATGTCAATTTTCACATATGATACATAAAAAACCTTACTTGTAATAAAAATTCATATTATATATGAAACTGTAGGTAACCCCTACACGTAACTAAAACCCAAAATAAAATTTTACAAATATGATTCAAATAATTATTAGAGATTAAATCAAAAGCTATAGTACAAATAATGACTTGTTCCAATATGATAACAACTCCCTTACATGTCAATATAGAACACTCTAGTGTATTGAATGATTAAATATCATAGATTATTAGCCATGAAATAAGGAATTACTTTCTATCATTGAATATCTAGACTCAAGTCAAGATGAAAATTTAAAATAGAATTTTCTTGGCTATTCTCCAACCACTATTATAGATAATCTTCCATCCCATTTTCAATGCATGTGCTTTAAATGTAAAGGTTTATAGATAGTTTGAAGACCTCTATTAATAAAGGCACTTGTAATCTATTTTACAATCAATAATTTTTTTTTTCATCTTGTAACATATCTAGTACTAATTTTCTCTCCTCTATCTCTTCTTTCAGTCTAGCATTAGAGCCTGGCAATCCTCCAAGCATGTTAAGAGAAGCAAGGGTCTAAAGGAGAGACATGTATATTATTCAAGTCATCCAACTCCAAGCACATTCAAACAAAATGTGGAAAATTGAGTTTGTTACTATCAAACTAAATAGTAAAGTTGAGGAAATGTACATTTAATAAATCATGGAATGACCTACAATTGAGGGACATATATCTAAATGAAAGATGTTATGTGTTCTATTCATATAAACAATAAAAGTGTCAAAATAACTACCACTATCTTCTAAAGACCACTATCCAAGTTCCCTATTATGTAAACTTTGAAGGTTTTCTGCCCAATGTCTATTAAAAAACTAGACTAACCCTACCCTCATGTTAACCAAGATAAATATATACATATCTAGTCTGTTGGACTTATAGGTTGAAGTCATCCACCTTCCATAGTGTATTGAATGATTAAATATCATAGATTATTAGCCATGAAATAAGGCATTACTTTCTACCATTGAATATCTAGACTCAAGTCAAGATGAACATTTAAAATAGAATTTTCTCGGCTATTCTCCAACCACTATTATAGATAATCTTCCATGCCATTGTCAATGCATGTGCTTTAAATGTAATGGTTTATAGATAGTTTGAAGACCTCTATTAATAAAGGCACTTGTAATCTATTTTAAAATCAATAAATTTGTTTTTTTTCATCTTGTAACATATCTAATACTATTTTTCTCTCCTCTATCTCTTCTTTCAGTCTAGCATTAAAGCTTGGTGATCCTCCAAGCATGTTAAGAGAAGCAAGGTTCTAAAGGAGAGACATGTATATTATTCGAGTCGTCCAACTCCAAGCACATTCAAACAAAATGTGGAAAATTGAGTTTGTTACTATCAAACTAAATAGTAAAGTTGAGGAAATGTACATTTAATAAATCATGGAATGACCTGCAGTTGAGCAGCATATATCCAAATGAAGGATGTTATGTGTTCTATTCATATAAACCATAAAAGTGTCAAAATAACTACCACTATCTTCTAAATACCACTATACAAGTTCCCTATTATGTAAAATTTGAAGGTTTTCTACCCAATGTCTATTAAAAAACTAGAATAACCCTACCCTCATGTTAACCAAGATAAATATATACATATCTAGTCTGTTGGACTTATAGGTTGAAGTCATCCACCTTCCATAGTGTATTAAATGATTAAATATCATAGATTATTAGCCATGAAATAAGGCATTACTTTCTACCATTGAATATCTAGACTCAAGTCAAGATGAACATTTAAAATAGAATTTTCTCAGCTATTCTCCAACCACTATTATAGATAATCTTCCATCCCATTTTCAATGCATGTGATTTAAATGTAAAGGTTTATAGATAGTTTGAAGACATCTATTAATAAAGGCACTTGTAATCTATTTTACAATCAATAAATTTCTTTTTTTTCTTCTTGTAACATATCCAGTACTATTTTTCTCTCCTCTATCTCTTTTTTCAGTCTAGCATTAGAGCCTGGCGATCCTCCAAGCATGTTAAGAGAAGCAAGGGTCTAAAGGAGAGACATGTATATTATTCACATCATCCAACTCCAAGCACATTCAAACAAAATGTTAAAAATTGAGTTTGTTACTATCAAACTAAATAGTAATGTTGAGGACATGTACATTTAATAAATCATGGAATGACCTATAGTTGAGGGGCATATATCCAAACGAAGGATGTTATGTGTTCTATTCATATAAACCATCAAAGTGTCAAAATAACTACCACTATCTTATAAAGACCACTATCCAAGTTCCCTATTATGTAAAATTTGAAGGTTTTTTGCCCAATGTCTATTAAAAAACTAGACTAACCCTACCCTCATGTTAACCAAGATAAATATATACATATCTAGTCTATTGGACTTATAGGTTGAAGTCATCCACCTTCCACTATAATAATTATTTATTTGTGAATATTATACCTAATATCTATACAAGATTTTGGATTGGATCCATCTAATCCAAGAGACTGGCCATTTTTGAAGTTTTTGAAACACTACCATTAGAAAGGTAGTAGAAGCCACAAAGTTAAAATAAGAGGCTATAGTTTGAAGAAGTATTGAGGATATTATTAGTTGATTATCTCTGATAGACATGTTTGAGGGAATTAACATCCATGTAGTAGAGAGACTCATTCATATTATAGAGATAAAGGATAATCTATTGGCATTAAGGAGGAGAGATAACAATCATGGCATATAGTAGCAGTATAAGTCAACCTCAAATTCCACTATTTACTAGTAAGAATTATTAGTTTTGAAGAGTTAAGATGAAAACCTTATTTTATTACTAAGATGTTTGGGATTTGGTATAAAGTGGGTTTGTAGATCCTCAAGATCTAACCACTTTAACAAAAGAATAAAAAGATGAACTTAAGGAAAATAAAAAGAAAGATGTTAAATCCATGTAATTTATTCAACAAGTAATGGATGATTTTGTGTTTCTTAGGATTGTTGTAGCAACTAGGTCTAAATAAGCTTGAGAAATATTAGAAACTTCATACAATTGAATAAATAATGTAAAATTATCAAAATTATAAACACTAATATGAAAATTTGAAAATATTCAAATGAATGCATCTAAATCTATAGATCAATTATTTATTATATAATGAATGTTGTAAATTAAATGAGGTAACATGAAAAGAATGTATCTGATCAAAAGGTGATATAAAAATTTATTATAAGACTTCCTAACAAATTTGATGCAATAATAGTTGAAATTAAAGAGTCTAAAGACTTATCTTATCATCCTAGTTTCCAATAGATGAATTGATGGGATCTTTGTTATCCCATGAAACTAAGATGAATAGGAATAATAATTCTTCTTTAGAGAATGCATTCAAATCATTGATGTCATTTGGTAGAGGAAGAGGAAGATCTAACTTCAGAGGAAGAGGAAGAGGAAGAGATAGAGGTGGACACATAAGTCTAGATCAAGGAGAAAGGACCAATCAACCCAATCAAAGATACAAAAATAGAGGACGTGGAAGAAATAAACTTCAATCACCAAGGTTTGATAAGTCCCACATTTAAATTTAATATTGTAATAAATTTGGCCATATTGAAAATTAATGTAGAAATAAACAAGTAGAGGTGGATAAATAAAAGGTAAATTACTCGAATGTATAATAACTCCATAAAATTACTTATAACTTGTAATGTAACTCGATAAAGTTATAGTGGTATATGGTTTTTAGATAGTGGATGTAGAAATAACATGATAGGAAATAGGGATTTATTTTATATCTTGGATGAATCTATAAAATAGAAAGTAAAATTGGGAAATGTGTTATAAACGTTTTGACTAGAAATGGAGAAAAGAGATATATTATTAATGTTTTCTTCATACGTAGTTTAAAACACAATTTGTTGAGTGTTGGTAAATTAATAAGAAAATGGTATAGATTTATATTTGAAAATGATATATGCATAATTTTTTATATAAATTCTAGTGACAGGTTAATTATAAGGGTTGAAATGACTAGGAATTGAATATTTTCCACCTATATTCATTACATCCAAGGAACAGAGGAAATCAACTTCAAGATAGTGTACTTAGAATAGACATGGATCTAACATTTGAGGTATGGTCATCTTCATTTTGGAGGTTTTAGTTTATTATATATTAAAAATATGGTGAAAGGATTACCGGTCATAAGGGATATAGCTAGTTCATGTGAAAGTTGTATATTGGCAAAATAACATAGTGAAAGTTTTCCAATAAAACATTAATACATAGAAAGGAAATGATTAAAATTAATTCACACCAATATATTTGGGCTAATGTAGACTTCATATTTAGGTTTAAAAATATATTTTGTAACATTTATGGATGATTTTAGCAGGAAGACCTAGATATATTTTCTCAAGGTGAAGTCTGAAGCCTTTGATAACTTTAAGGAGTTTAAAGATTTGGTGGAAAAATAAAGTGGCCTATACATCAAGGTACTTAGATATGATAGGGGTGGTGAGTTCAGTGCTAATGAATTTATATATTTTTGTAGATGTCATGGAATAAAGAAACTATTTACAATAAGGTATACACCACAATAGAATGGTGTAGTAGAGAGAAATAATAGAATCATAATGGAGATGAATAGGATCATGGTAAAGGCCAAGAACTTATCCAATGATTTATGGGTAGAAGCAGTAGCATGTATAGTATAAATTTTGAATAGGAGTAATACAAAGAGTGTTAGGGACAAAATTACACAAGAAGCATGGAATGGTAAGAAACATAATGTATCTCATTTTATAAATTTTAGATGTATTACTTGTTCACTAGTGCCATCTAAATTGAGAAGAAAATTGGATGATAAAAGTGAGAAATGCATCTTTATTATTACATTAAGTAATAAAAATCTTATCGATTCTATAATACCATTTGAAATATATTGATTATTAGTAGAGATATTGAATTCAAGGAAGAAGAACCATAGGATGGAAATATTGATAAAATAGTCATAGGTGGAGCACCAATATCTCATATTAAAGAAGAATTGGAAGAACAAGATGGTCAGTCTAATAAAAAAATACCAAATACTCCATAAATAAATGTTTATAGTGCACACCATCATGCCATGTATATCATCCAACTCCCAATTCAAATGTAATTGATAAGCTAGATCCAACACTTATCTCATTAAGACAAGGTATAGAGGTAATAAAACAAATAGTTTAAAAGAGATATATGATCAAGGAGAAGAGAAGTAGATTTATATTCAGATTTTGTTTTATTCTCTTATTATCCTATATATTTTGAAGAATTAGTGAAAGAAGATAATTAGATCAAGGCAATGGATGAAGAAATGGACTCTATTGAAAAAAAACGTTAGTGGATCTACATGAAGGTAAAGATTGTATAGGAGTCAAATGGATTTATAAGACTAGATTTAATGTTGAAGGTAAAATTATAAAACATAAAGAAAGATTAATTTCAAAATATTTGCACAACAGTATGGGATTGATTATAATGAAACATTTTCTCTAGTTAGTAGACTTGATACAATTAGAACAATTTTAACAATAGCTGCACAAAATAATTAGAAAGTTTATCAAATGGATGTGAAATCAACCTTCTTGAATAGTTTTATTGATGAATAAGTTTATGTTTAACAACAACCTAGTTATTAGGTATATGGTTTGTAAATTTAAAAATACACTCTATGGTTTGAAACAGGCACCTAGGGCTTGGTATAACAAGATTGATTCATATTTGATAAGCAATGAATTCAACAAAAGTAGTAGTGAACCCACATTATATATAAGGAAAAATGAACAAGGTCAAATTTTGATTATGTATATATATGTTGATGATTTAATTTTCACTAGAAATTTGTTAGTAGACATGTTCAAGTTAGCCATAATGAAATAATTTGAAATGACATATTTAGGCTTGATAAGATAATTTTTAGGCATTATATTTATTCAATTTGATAAATGTATCTTAATTTATCAATCTAAGTATGTCAAGGATGTGTTGATAAGATTCAAAATGTTGAGTTGTAATCCAATATCAACTCTAGTTACAATAGGAACAAAACTTAGGAGAAGGAAAAAGAGCTCAAATGTTTATCCAACTATGTTTAAAAGACTTTTTGGAAGTCTAATGTATCTCAAAGATAATAGGCCATATATTATATATGGTGTTATTTTGATTTCAAGGTTTCTAGATTCACCTTAGGATTCTCACTGGCAAGTTAGAAAAAGAATATTGAGATATGTTGTAGGACCAATAGAATACAAAATTTTATATTACAAAAATAAACATTTTGATTTACTGACAGTGATTTTATAGGTAGCATATATGACAAGAAGAGCACTTATAGACATGTATTTCATTCTATATCAAGATTTATGTCATGGGCATCAAAGAACCAACCTATAGTGACAATTTTATTAGTCAAAATAAAATATGTAACCATAACTACCTCATCATGTCAAGAAATATGGATGCATCAAGCTTTGTCATATTTTTTACATAATCAAGAAGAATTGATACCAGTCCTTTATAATAACAAGTCAGCAGTTACATTATCAAAAAATCATGTCTTTCACAAGAGGATAAAACACATTGATGTGAGGTACTAATTCATTATGGAATTGGTTAACAATGGAGAAATATATCTTGAGTTCTATAGATTTGAAGATCAATTGGCATATATTTTCACTAAGCCATTTACAAAGGATAATTTTGAAAATTTATGAAAAAATTTGGGCATTATTAATACTGAATTATTTAGTGGTATAAATTAATGGGGAGTGTTGGTTAGAATTAATTTATACCAATGAATATTTGGTCAAGTCAGGATGAGCATTTAAAATAGAAGTTTCTAGGCTATTCTCTAACTACCATTCTAGATAATCTTCCAACCCATTTTCAATGCATGTGCTTTGAATGTAAAGGTTTATATACAATTCTAATATCTCTATTAATAGAGGAACATGTGATATATTCTATAATCAATAAAAAATGTTTTTACATGTTATAGATATCTAGTATTGTTTTCTCTCCTTTGTCTCTTCTTTCAATTCCTTCAAACCCAAACGATAATAATTCCACACTTTATAAAAATAACCAATTGAAAATTAATTTAAATGAAATTAATGTATAACTAACTAAAATTAATTAAATAGATGACATGATAACTAAAGCATGGGAAAAATTTAGTCATGATATTATGCCCTAGCATTCTACCCTGTATTTCCAATAAATCTATTTATATTATAACATATATCATCATTAACAATCGATAAAAAGATTATTTTCCCCATATCTTATACATTTTATTAAATGATATTGTAAACTTTGTAACATTTTTTACCAAAACATCTTATATCTTATGAACAATTCCTAGGTTACATTGAATCAAATTCACATCCTTGAGTTGTGGTTTTCTTCTAGTATGCCATTTTACAATTTATTCCTTCATCTAATAATTTTGAAATCTACACACTTGATCCACATAAAATATAAACAATGTCCATCCTTAGAATAAAAACAATACAATAAATTTAAACATTTAATACACCTCTATATAGTGGTTTTACATTAAACTCATCCTATGTTTTCATCACTTATTACTATTAAATCAAATAGGTAAAGAAATAGATTTGTAAAAATAATTAATGTTAGAGGTGTAGAGTATGAATCCAAAGTGAGTTAGATAGTGAATTGATCAAGTCCAACCCAAATAAGAATAAAGAACATAACTCACTAATCCAACTCCCTCATGGGGTTTTACAAATGAAATCTAAGAGCTATTGAACAAAGGAATACAACTATCAAACCTTCCCAAGATCATCCCTCCTCCAAACGTAGCTCAAAAACATGATTTTCCCCTAATTTGGTTCTCCAAGTCTTTGTCAATGATGAGTAGCTTGCTCCTCCATGATATCTCAATGCATCAATGAACTAGGATAATGAAATTAATCAAATGTGTACCCATATTTGAAGCTATCCTATTGCAAATTCAACATAACAACATTACACAAAAATAGCTTGAAAGGATGAGTGAGGACCCTTGTATTTATGGATTTTTGGAAATGATTAGAATCAATCATGATCATCCATATTAAGATAAAGGTGTGTGGCTATGATTCAATTCAATTTTGGAGGCTCAATCCATAAATATCCCCATTATTATTTGGAATAAATGGGCATTAATAAGGTATGGGAGGGATTAAACTAGATATTTGTTCAATTTATGGCTTATGGATGCCATCCCATTTATGATGCCACTAGCTGATGAAGATATTAGAAATGAATTTCTAATTAATAGATCTTTAATAAATTTCATAAATTTTCCATTTAGGATCTTGGTTTGATTTAAATTGCTTAAATGGGGTTAATTAAATTTCTATAATTCTTTGGAAACTAGTTGCTCACATAATTAGACTTGTTAAATGTCAATTTACTGAGTCATAATTTGAATGGAGTATAATTAGAAGAAGGTGTCAAATACGTATGGAACACTACCCCATATAGGACATTGTTGACATGAAATAACACATGCACTTAATGTGCACTTTTGAATTAGAAGAATTTAATGGTTCAGAGCACCAAATTGTGTTTTTTCTATTTTGACTCTAAATGATTTCATAAAATTTAATAATCACATAAAATTCATTTCCCTATTTAGGGATACGGTAGCCTAAATTGACATTTGCATATGAAAATCTTGAACCATATTACATGTTTTATCAATTTTGGCCCATGTTGTGTTGTCACAAAATTTTGAGCAAGATTGATAATTTCAACACAATAGTGATAGTAATTGGATATCTACATTTTCCCCTTATTTGAGAAGGCATGGCAAGACACTTAGTCAAAGCAACATATTTTCAAAGAAAATAGTTGTCAATAAAAAATTGTAAGGTAATGATCCATGATGCCCCCCTCAAGAGGACATGAAAGGATGAAAGAGAGGGATGGAATCATGAAAAAGAGAGAAAGAATGAAATTAACCCATGGATGAGATTAGATCCACCTAAGATAATGCTTGCACATGTATATTCTCAATGATCAAAACATAATAGAATATGATGGGCCCCAAGGTAGGGGGGAATGGGAAATATGCAATCCCAAAATATAAGTGACACACTTTGACATACCCAAAAGAGGGTGAAAGCTAAGGGCTTATGGAATGATAGATCCTGAGATAAGTTACACACTCTGAAATTACCAAAATGAGGGCAAAACCCATAAAACTTGAAATTAGAAGAAAAATGAGAGCATTTCACTAGAGAAAATAAATAATAATGTGCCCCAATAGATTAGATTTAATCAATTGATAAATATATTGTGCCCTAGTACAGATGATTTTGATCACTGATAATTAAATATTCCCTAGTATTGTAGATTGGATCTGTGATTAGTCTAAACATTAAACCCTGGTAGGGAAATTATCAAGCATAGCTCAAAGATATAGCTTGTCACATAGATTAAAGATGAGTGGGTGAAAATATAGATATGAGGGTCTAATTACTAAGGTAGTCACAAAAAACTAGGCATGCGAGGATGCACAAAGTGATGAAAGAGATGATTGGAAATAAAGGTGGCCAAGCTAATTAAAGATATGTCATGTATCCAAGCATTGCCTACATAGTCTAGATGGATTTCAAACCAATGTAGTTCACCTAGAATCAAGATAAAATAGAATGAGGAATGAAGAATAAAAGAATAAATAAAAAATAAATCACTATTTAGTTAGACTCATAGTGTATGCCAAGAGATGCATGATTTTCATAGAGTATCGTGTTAGATATGGTGAATTGAGAGATGATCTTCAAAGCATCATTGATTTTTAGACTTAAAATCTGAATCACTTGGTACTTACTTTATCAAAATGAAATTATACATCATAATTAGGAATGACCTATAATGGCATTATATTTTGATTGCAATGAGCCACTTCAAATGTGAATATTTAAAACTAAGGAAAATGATAAAAACTACCAAGACCAAATTATAACTATTTATATTTAAACAAAAACAAAGATAAAAATAATATATAAATGTAACCTAACATAAAATCAATATATGAACAATCAAGATTTAAGTAGGAATAAGAATGTATAAAATCAAAGGAAGAACAAATTAATAAACAACATGAAAGTGAAATTTGAATAACCAAGATCCATGTGTATGAATAAGATGTTCTTGGAAAACAAAATAAAAGAATAATCCTAATACAACTCTAAATAAGTCAAGACTAAATAAAAACTAGTCTAAAAGTAGTTATAGAATGTATTTGAACTCAAAAGAACAAAATCATATATTACAAGATAAAATAGTAACACAAAAGACCAAGACAAAAAAATACAAAAAATAAAAAACAAAGGAATAAGAATGAACAAAACACTAATAAAAAAATAGAGAGACAAGAAATCACAACCAAAACAATAATAAAAATCAAATAAACACACACACACACACACAAGAGTTAGTCATAATGTTAGTGTAATAGAATAAAATAGTGAATGGTTCATGTAAGTGGAATAGAGGTGTTTCTCTATGACAAGGGGACCCTTAATCTAAGAAATAACAAGAATAGTATAACATGACAAGAACAAAGAGAAAAAGTTTCCCCTCAAGTGATAAGGAAATAATACAAAAGGAAATTGGGGGAAAAAGAAAAAAAGGAAGGGGTGGTAAAGCTGACTCTAGATATATGAGACAAGTGGACACTACCTACATAGTTCTATAGACATGATATCCAACATGAACTTCAGGGTAAATGTAGTTCTCTTGAGAAATGTGATACAAGAAAAATGATGATAATAAAACATGATTGATGTTGTAGATGAAATAAGGAAATGGGCTTGGAAAATGGTGAGAGTGTGAAAATTATTGCTCATAAAATGGTGATAGCATTCAAATGAGTACTTGAAAAATGGCAAAAGTGTTGGACCAAAATCAATAAAATTACAAGATAATGTTTTTTTATTTTTGGTGATTATTGTCTAATGTTTTTGTATTTTTAGGATAAGTAATAGAAATTAAATATTAAAAAAAGGCTCAAGGGAACTACCTAGCTGAGGAGATGAACTTCCATATGTAAGAGTTCCAATAACAACTAAAGTTGGCTGCAACAACCCAAGTTCCTAGAATGCTGAGAGCATGATCCTGTTAAGGAAACAATGCCTACCAAATAATTAAAAAATAATAAAATAATAGTATGTAGTGTGAGATAAATATAAAGAACCATTCATCAATAAAAAACCATATGTTGATGTGTCCATGTTCACTTATTTGTGAGAGGAAGTTACAAAATACTATTCAGGCTAAACTACTTTGTAGAACTATCATTAAGTGTGTCAAAAATGCCTACAAGTCATAATCAATATCATAATTGGTCAAGGGATAGAATACTCCATGTTATAATGGTCTAGGGTATGAAAATAATATGGTTCTTAGTAGAACAATCCAAGATAAAATGAGACAAAATGAATAGGGTTTGAGATAGACCAGTCTAGGGTGGGATTAAAAGAGTCTAGTTGGACTATAAATGAGCCAAAGTGCCGATGACCCAGAGTTTCAATGGTCTATAGTCATAAAAAGAATAAGGTTCTTGTAATAATGATCTAGGGTAAGTCAAGATAAAACAAATGTGGTTCAGGATAGGATGGTCCAAGATATAATAGTGGGATAAAATGACTTCAGCACAAGTTTCTCCAAGTAAGAGCTCTTGTAAACAATGGTTCAAATGGATGCCAAGTGTAGAAAAAAATAAGATGTACATTGTTCATTGGACTTGGTATTTCTTCACCACCTAGAGTAGCCAATTGGTATGCCCCCGATCCATAATTTTCTATGATGACATATGGGCCCAACCAATTGGGTTGAAACTTACCTTTTTTCCTTCATTCAACATTAGTGTTACTCTAATTTATTTTAAGACCAAATCACCAATTTCAAACTCTTGAGGAAGAATGAACTTGTTATAGCTTCTACACAATCTATTCTTATAGGCTTCCAAGTTATCTAGGGTAACTAAACACTTACCATCAAAAAGTTCTAGTTCTTACAATCTAAAAATTCTATATTATTCTTTATCTTTAATATTATCTAAGGATACTCATAATGAAGGTAACTCAGTCTCAATCGGGATAATAGCTTCTATGCCATAAAAAAGGGAGTATGGAGTGGATCCTATGGGGGTACAATGACCAGTGCGATAAGTCCAAAGGGTAGGAAAATTTTACAAGTGAAAATTATGACCAATATCATTGAAAATCTTCTTTAGTACTATAAACATGGTTTTTTTTATGCCTCGGATTGATCATTGCCTTACGGTTTATATGGTGTGGATTTCTTGTGCTTAATTTTGAATTTTACACACAGATATTTAACATCTCAATTTTAAAATGATCCATAATTATCAGATATAATATAGGTTAGGATACCGTATCGATAGATAATATGGTAATGTATGAACTTGGAAATCTACTTATCGATGACATAAGTTAGAGGAATGGCCTTGATCCACTTAGTAAAATACTTAGTAGTAATGAGAATACGTTTATGGCCATCAAAAGATGTTGGGTTTATTTTCCTAAAGAGATCAAGTCCCCATCTAGAAAATGGCCATGATGCAATAATTTAATGTAGTGGCAAGGAAGGTGTGTGTATTAAATTAGCATGTTATTGGAAATCAACACACTTCCTGACATGATTACAAGCATTTGTCACCATTTTGGGCCAATAGTAACCTATTCTAAAGAGATTTTTGGCTAAGAATACACTGTTGGTGTGGGCCTCACACATTCCTTCATGAACCTCCTTAAGTGCTAACTTGGGTTATCTTGGAGATAAACAACGAAGTAGAGTTCCACCATAGCCTTTATGATAAAGCATGTTTTCAAGGAGGGTATAATGGGCTATGCGATGAAGGAAAAGTTTATGATGATTATTGGAAAGGTTAGGTATAAAAACCTAGTTGTGAAAAAAAATATAAATGTCTTGAAACCAATGCAGTTTAGGTGGGGGATTGGGACAAACAATGGTACATACGCTTTCTAAATCTAGTAAGACATAAGCAAGTTGTAGAAGATTTCCAATGATAAATTGATACTCTTTAGCACTGCTATCAATCTATATCATGGACCCAATTTTTACCATTGCATTAGTAGACCTATTATTGGCCCATGATACATGTTTAAATTGCATATATTTTAAATGACTTTTGAGATTATCCACAATATACTTGTAGGGTACAAGCTTGCCATCTCTAGTCTGATACTGATCTCTAGTTTGATTGATAATTGATTTAGAATACCCATATAACATTAAGTGATGGATATCCCAATGTACTGCAAGGTAAAGTCCTACAATAAGTAATTCATACTTAGCAATATTATTGGTACAATAAAAATCAATATGAAACACTTGGGAATGAGATCCCCTTGTAGTGTAATCAAAAATATGTTAGCCCTAGTTCCACAAGAAGTGAAGTAACCATCAAAGTATAGGTTCCATTATTCATGTTCATGCAGTTCTTCTATTATCATAATAGAATCATTTGGAAAGTCAAATTTGAGTGGTTGAATGTCTATAATAAGGGCTTATACAATTTGATCAACAATAACCTACCCTTTGATAACCTTTTAGTTTTGGTACTCAATGTCAAATTCACTTAAGATCATGACACATTTGGCCATCTAGCCTGTGAGAGATATTTTGGATAATAAATACTTTAGGGGGTATACTTTAGCAATAACAATAATTTTTTTATTCATCATATAGTGTCACATATTTCAGAAGCAAACACCATAACTAAACATGTCTTCTCAATAGTTGTGTAATTATTCTCATAAGCCACTAGTGTGTGGATCAAATAATAAACTACATAATCCTTTCCTTAATCATCATTCTGGGCCAAGAGTGCCCCTAGTACATGTTTAGTCACTAAAATATAAAGAAGCAATGGTTGTCCAAGTGTTGGCAATCTCAAAACTAGTGGGTTGGCCAAGTATGTGATGAACTTTACAAATGTTGATTGTCACTCTTTTTCCCATTAAAATGTAAACCCTTTCTTCAAGAGATGTGTAAATGGGTGGGACTTATCTGTTAGTTTTGAAATGAACCTATGAATAGATTGGATCTTTCCTTGTAGGCTACAAATTTGTTTGAGATTAGAAAGTGGAGGCAATAAACCCTAAAAAAATTCCTTTTAAATCCCTATTTATAACACAATAAATTCTATAAATTTTCTTGAATTTATTCCAAAGGCACACTTCTTAGGATTCAGACAGACCTTGTATTCACAAATTCTCCATATAACATCAGGATGTCCAACACTTGTTCTTGATTTAGCTCAAATGTCATCAACATAGTCTTTAATAATATTTTGTATCATGTTATGTAAGATGATAGTCATACCACCCTAATAAATGGATCCAACATTCTTCAAGCCAAATAACATGACTTGATAATATAATATTCTACATAGTGTGGTAAACACAGTTTTATGTTGGTTTTCTTTAGATATCTTGATCTGATTATACCCATAAAATCCATCTATAAGGGATAGCATCTCATACCTAGAAGTGGATTCAACAATCATGTCAATGTTGGGTAGAGGAAAATTGTCTTTAGGAAATGTCTTATTGATATCTTTGAAGTTAGTACAAAGACATATACACTATGGATTTTTGCTTATTAAAACTATATTTGATATCCATTCATAATAGTCTAGTGGTCTAATGAATCCTACTCCTAATAATTTCTCTAATTCTACTTTTACCAAAAGAGTGGTGCGTGGATGCATCTTCTTCAATATTTTTTTGACTAGCTTAGCATTTGTATGGACAACAAGTCAATGCACAACCAAGTCAAGGTCTAAGCCTGACATGTCAGATTAAGGCCATACAAAGATATCAATGAAATCTCTCAAAATGGTGTAAATGTGATCACACTCCTCATTAGTGACAAAATATCCAAGTTAAATAATTTTTGGATCATCATATGTTCCCAGGTTCACTTCAGTAGTGTTTTCAACAAGGAGTGTAGAACCATCTTCTAGAACAGTAGGCATTGTTTGATCTTGATCTTCTTCTACTTCAGCGTCTAAATTTTTATCCCAAAGTTTTAGATAATGATACTAATATGAATCCACCGGTTCAGGTAATGGCCAATTAGCAAATATTTTGGTAAATTCAAGATCAATCCACTCAAAAAAATTCTATTATTATGATGTAATGTTGGTACTGATTATGGAGCTAGGACTTGATGGACTTTGAGCATCCTTTGGAGATGAACAAACTTCCCCTTCCAAGAGCACTTGAAATAATTTTTAACTCAAGGGCTCATCTTTTTATTTACTATTTACCTAATCAATGAGTGCCTCAAAGAGGTTTTCACCCAAGGATCTTAAAGTTTTATCTTTTTCATGACCAAGAAAGTTTGTTTGCTCTCTAAAGTAGGTAGAAGGATCCAAAGAAAAATCAAAGACTTGTTTATGATCACCAATTGGCAATCTGTCTCTGAGGCCCATATATTCAACAATAGAATCTTATTCTAGAATTTATCAAGGCATATGACAAAAATTTTATGATCTCAATCAATGAGTTTGGGATGGAAATGACAAAGGGAACAATGGGGCATGATAGTCATAATGGATATTGAATCAAATAAGTCTATGTCAGCAAGCTCATCATAAATACTATAATTGGATGCTACATCATTACCAGGAGCCTTATCATTAGTTGATTTAGAAGAATCACTATTTAAAGTTATGAGGTCACCCTTAGGTAATATAAATCCAAGACCTTGATTCATGTTAGCTTTACCAGTTGATAATGGTTTTAATATTCTTTTTTCTCATGGCCATAACCATAATTTGATTAGGGATAGGATATTTTGGATTCTAAAAATAATCATAAATGCCGTAACCAGTTTCCTTTAGTAAAAACTTCCCAATCCTAATTTGGTGAAGTAGTAGGTATGAATACCATTGATGATTTATGTGTATCTTTCTTCCTTTTCTAAATCATGTTGGTTTTTTAAGGGCTTTTGGAAGGTTTGGGTTTTCCAAATTATTTAGGAAACTTGGGTAATTTAGCAATATGGAAGGCATATTTCAGATGGTATGTGGAAATGCTTGTGTCTTCTATAATGACCTTTTTTTCAAGCGCTATAGGAAATGAATCAAACAAAGTGGAAACAAGGTCACTTAGGTCGCTTATAATTTAACTTGGTTGGATGTGAAACTATTGCTTTTTTCTTCTTCGCAATGAATTCAAAACTAGTACAATACTTATAATTAGAAAATTCAGCCTATAGATATTTGCAATATTGGTAAGGTTGTAGATCAATAGGAATGATGACTTCAATCTCATTATGGTAGAATTTAAGGTACTAATGCAAAGTGTATGGGATGTCATATACTTCATGCATCCAAGGACAACCAAAAAGTATGTTATAAGGAAACTCAATATCCATAATATGTAATAAGGTATGATGGGATAGAGACCCAATAATGATTGGAAAATATATACTACTAGAAGATTCCCTTTCAGCATTATCATATGCCTTAATTTTAATTATCTATGGCTAGATGTCCTTTGTAGTATAACCCAATCATTGTATCATCTTGAGGGACACTATGTTTCAACCTAAACCATTGTCTATAAGAACCCACTTGATTTTATGGTTTTTAATGATGGCCTCAATATATAAAGGGTTTTTATGGCTAGGACCAAGATTAGATGTGTCTCTTTGATCAAATGTAACCTATTGGAATGGAGATAAATGTCCTACAAATGTTTGGAATTATTTAGGGTTAATGACTTGGGGAACAATTGATTATGTAAGGTCATTCAAAATCGTTCTATGGACTTAAACGTATGCAAAATATCCAAAATAGAAATATTCATGGGGTTTTTAATTAGTTGGTTTGAGAAATTATATGGATTGTCAATAGTAATATGAGAAGGTTTAGTCTTGGTTGCTACAGTGTTCAACTTTAGATTTGAAAGAACAAAGTTCACATTGGGTCCAATGTTGTAAGAGGGCAAAAGGATCTGAAGAGTAACTCTTAAGCATCTAGTTAGGATTGAATAATCTATAGGTGGTAAGGAGCCATTATAATTAGAAGAAAAAGTCAAAGGGCCTTGGAGGGTGACTCATGGGCATCTAGCTATGTTGGTGTAATTTTGAGTTTGCAAGGAGCCATTATAATTAGAAGAAGGGGGTCTAGAAATAGTAACCCACAGAAGTTGAGGTGAAATTAAATTTCTTATAACCAATGTGGAATTAATTAAATGGGAGGGTATTGAACCTAAAATAAGGGGTATAGTACTTAGAGAAGTATGGGATGGTTTACGAGTTTTGACAATGAAGGTGGTAATTTGGTTTACAAAAACACACCCCATAGTGTTATTGTAAACATAAGGCATATTGTTGTAACCTAAGTTATTATCATGGGTATTATGATCCTAATTATGATCATAATGATTATGATTTTGGTCTTGGGCTTCTTATCACTAATTATATCATTGGTTCTGATTGTTTCTTGCTAGTTGTTGATTGTGTCTAGGAAATGGGTCTTTGTAGATGCTCACATCTTAATTAGTGTTTTGCAAGGCAAGTTTGATTTCAAATTCACCATTTTTAATCAAATATTTAATGATATTTGACAAGTTAACACATCGACAAGCACCATGCCCAAAAACACAATAGAAATTACAAAACTCACCTACTCAATACCAATTAGGGTTGGGTTAATCTTTAAGAAAAAGAGTTGGTATAGACCACACAATTAGATTAGCTGTTATGAGGTTTTGGAACACTACCTCAAAACACTCCCTCAATTTGATAAAGACTCTATATTTATTATTGAATGACCTTTGTGGAGGGACCCTTTACAAAGCAGTTGGTGGATTAGTTAAATCTAATTGCACATTTGGAGCTAGCAGATCCTACACCATTTATACATGTCTTAGTTCAGTCACTTCATTTCCTACCATGTTATTATTTTTATAAAACCCCTTGGGTTTATCTATTGAAATAATTTGAATAGGTTATTGGGTCTTATTTGATGTTTGAACATGTGAGTAAATATTGACAAGGTCTTTACTAATAAGTACCTTCTCAATCTACACACCCTTGTCTATAATTTGCTTGAATGTGTTTACATAAGCAAGTCATAGATTATGCACCACCTTAGGGTGTAGATTTTATGTAAAATATCAGCTAGCTATTTGTTAAGAAAATTGTGTTAAAATAATCAAGATTATGCTCTCCACTAGTGTATATATGTTGCAAAGCTTTCTCCATCTCATTATTTGGCTTTGTACTAGTCGACCATAATTAACTCATGTTCAATATTGTAAGAGAAATGATTGATAAATGTTTTAGATAGATCATTCCAATTTTCCACAAATCCCTTAGTTAATTTGAGGAAATAGTCTAAAGCTTGTCCAGCCAATCTTCATGGAAACAAGTGAAGCAAATAAATGATGTGGTAAGCTACCTCTAGGCACAATATAAAAAATGTCTTGATATGTTCATGAGGGTCACCTTTCCCTTTGTATTTTTCAAATTTAGGTGCCTTGAAATGAGATGGAAAGGGGATTTGGAGAATACTCAAGTCAAATGGATATGAACATATCTCGTCAAACTTATACTTCTTGACCCAGTTTCTCATCTCCAATCGTGACACAATTTCTTCAATCAAATTCTAATCTTGCATATTTGGTCTATTGGTAGGTGAAATATAATTATGTTGGGGTGGTATGTTCCCCTATTTTGTTAGTTTGTTAGTGATGTAAAACTTATGATATACAACTTTGTTTTGGTTTACTCCTTGATTCAAGTAGGTGAGCCACTGATTCTTAGGTTGATAAACATTTCTTGAAATCATCATCATGAATTGTAAGTGTTTTATTGATTTTTGGGAGTCTGTGGTCAATTCACCAAAATATGTGTAGGTTTAGAGGAACTTGCCAAAGTGTTGTTTAAAAATTTCCTCAATACATAATGTGTGATTTATTCCTTGGCTCTATGAAGGAACAAAATGCTCTTCATGATTGAAAAATGTATGTTCCATGTGTAGTAAATCATGTTACAGAACCTATTTTGTTTTGTTTTGTTCAGTTGAGACACCATGATCCATTGTAGATGGGTTCTCAACTAAATTATGTTGCATTTATTCTACTACATTCTCTTGTTCATTAGAAGCATTTTTGTATATTGAAGTGGTAGCTAAAGATTCTATTAATTCCATGATAAGCTGGTCTTTGTAACATTAACTTATTTTCTTGATCTGGATGATAAGATCTTGATCATTAAGTGTTATCTGTATAAGTGTTTCCTTTCCTTTGCTAGAAAAAACAATGTTGGAATTTGCAATATGAGTGAGGGATTATTATTAATATTGCTCTTATACCCTAACCAAGGTGTGTAATTGTTCTACAAAAAAATATGATGGCAGTCTAGCACTTGATTCAATCAACCTTAGAAGGGCTTCATCTTATTCCTTTAAGGGTTAATTTTCAAAATAGTATTTTTTAGATCCTATAGTTGTTGGAATGTCTTCAAACACTAGGAAATTATCTTGTCCACCATAAAAATGATCTTCCTTGTAACTAGGTCCATAGGAGACCCCACTATGAGTATACCTTTGTGTCATGTCTGGAAGATTATTATCTACATTTGCTAAGATGTAAAATGTGTTTTGTAAATGCTATTTTAAAACTAAATTATTGTGCATTTTTAAATGGTCCCAAGTGTGGATAACACTAGATATGACTCACATCAATTGTCTTGTTATGAAAATTTCTCTTCCTTTCACAACCACTACATATATCACTTTCTTAGTGTAGTATGATGTTCAAATTACCCCTACAGTTTGAACTGGAATACCACTAACGTAGTTTGCTTAATAGCTTAAGAAAACATCCCAATAGGTCACCCTCAATTTATATACCTCATCATGGAGTGGGGTTTAAATGATGATAGGAGATAAATTTTTGGGTTAATGCATCCCTAAAGAACCCATGAGGAGGCTATGAACTCTTACTCACAAGACATGTTGCATAAAAATAAAAGGTAAAGTGAAAAGACTTTAAGGTCACATTTAGATCACCTAAACCATATAGATTTGAGAAGATCCTTAATGATGTTATTTTCACACATTTTTACAAGGCATAAATGTAAATAAAGAGAATTTTTAGTCATCTGAGTTCTATAAAGGGGATAGGGGAGAACATACATGCATCAATCATTTTGTGAAAAATAAATAATTTTTAAAGATATAACTTAAAATAAAACACTCTTAAGAGTTTGAAATCTAAGTGAGTGTTAATTTTAATGCACCAAAGTGAAATTATAATGAAATTTTGGCCCCTTGGTATTTGTTGAAAACTTGTAAAAACATTCACAAAACAACTAAACATAAAACATCTAAGTTCTTTTTAGGACCAAATGAAGTATTCAAGACATAACCACTTTCAAATTTGTGCCTTTTATAGATTTTGTCCTATGATTTTTAGAGGGTTTATGTTTGCCTTGAAGCCCAAAATCAAATTAGAAAACAAGATTTAAAAATCAAGCTCTCAGGTCTCTAATTTATTTTTGTCTCAGAGATAAATCATTATCGATCCACACATGGATTGATATCAATCTTCAAAGATCTAGGTCAATCCAAAAAATCATTGACATTTCCTATAAAAATGTAGAAAGGAACATGGGTTTTTTTTACGTAAATATTGTTTATCAAAATGAGCATAAAACCAACAATTAAAAATAAGTCTTGGATGCAAAAAGTTAGTAAAATGATATTCAAGTTGTTTAGGACCAATTTGAAAACTAGAAAGCTCAAGAACAACTTATCAAACATGTTTATCCCATGCCCTATTTTTTACATAGGGATCATGGTTGATTCTAATAATCTATATCCATCTATAAAATTGTCATCGATCCATATCAATTTTGAAATAAAATGGCATTGATCCCTACAACCTGTGAGTCATTAAAAAGAATAAAAATACATTACAAATGAAGACAAAAATTTATTTTTAAAGATTTTTAAGCATTCATTAGATGATCTAAGAGTTTTGTATTAGTCTCCTTGATTATATGGTATGTGTGGTCCCATCGAGCATGCCAAAATGTAGACTAGGTATCCAAATTTAGTTAAATCATGCATTAGTCAAGTAAAACCCAAATAAGCATAAATAACATAACTCACTAAGACAACTCTCTCATAGGGTTTTACATATGAAATCTAAGAGCTATCAAAATAAGGAATACAACTATCAAACCTTTCCAAGAGAATTAATCTTCCAAATGTGTCTCAAAAATGTGGTTTTCTCTTGATTTGGTACTCCAAGTCTTTGTCAATGATGAGTGGCTTGATCCTCCATCATCTCTCAATACACCAATTAACTAGGCTCATGAAATTGATCAAATGTGTGCCAATAGTTGAATCTATCCTATTGTAAATTTAGCATAATAACATTACACAAAAATAGCTTGAAAGGATGAGTAATAACCCTTGTATTTATAGTTTTTTGGAAATGATCAGTGTTAACCATAACCATCCATCTTGAGACCAAGATGTGTGACCATGATTCAATTCAATTTTGGAGGCTTAATCTATAAATATCCCCATTAATATTTGGAATAAATAGGTATTATTGAGGCATGGGAGGGCTTAAACCAGATATTTGTTTCATGTATGGCTTATGGATGCCACCCCATTGATGATGTCACTAGATGATGTAGATATTAGAAATGAATTTCTAATTAATATATCTTCAATAACTTCTATAGATTTTACACTTAAGCTCTTGATTTGGTTTAATTTTCTTAAGTGGGGTTAATTAATTTTTTGCATTTCTTTAGAAACTGGTTGCTCACTTAATCAAACTTGTCAAAATGTCAGTTTAATCAGTCATAATTTGACTGGAGTATACCCCATTTAGTACATTGTCAAGATGAAATAACACACGCACTTGATGTGTGGTTCTGAATTAAAATAATTTAGTGGTTCAAAGTGCCAAATTTTATTATTATCATTTTAACTTGAAATGATTTGAGGAAAGTTAATAATCACATAAAATGCATTTCCCCATTCAGGGATACAATAGCCTAAATTGGCACTTATATATGAAAAGCTCGAACCATTTGGTATGTTTTAATGATTTTGGTCCAAATTGTGTGTTGTTGCAAAATTTCATAAGTTTGACAATTTCAACATAATGGTGATAGGAATCTGATTTCTACTAAAGGATCCCCTACAGTGATAAAAATTTAGTCCATTCCAATGAATTTAATGGATTCAAAACTATCAAATAAGTTTTAATTAAAAAATAGCCATTTAAAATAATCAAAGTTTATAAGATGTTTGACAATATAAAAGCATAAATATATATTAAAATGACAAAATAAAAATTACATAGAAAATGCCCATTAATATCATATCATTTTCAGTGCATTCATTAGAGAGAGAGTTTGAGATATCACCCCTTATTGAATTATCTATGGTACTATGCAAGTGTGCATTATTTATTGAACACATTTTATTAAATAAAATTATTATCATGTCTACACAAGCTTTTATAATTCCACCTAGACAAATTTTTAAAATTCCATCTAATCTTTGGGTTATTTATCACCTTGGTATTACCAATATAAGTATTGTGTCATTTTTATTGAAATAAATTAATGAGAATAATGTGGCATTCAATGTTTTTAACCAACATGGTGGCCTTTATTTTTATTTTTCACCTATCATAGTAACATTAACATTGATATGTTTGTGATATTAATAAATGGATTTCAAATGCATCATACTACCTTATAACAAGGGAATATTCCCACCAACAAATGATAGATGAGAGTGATGTCATGTTTCCTATGGTTATTTTTCCATATGTTAATAATGACAATTGTAATACCTTACATTTTTTTTAACCATTCAAAACAATCTTTAACAAAGATTGGATCAAAAATCAACTAAAACAAGTAAGAGCATGGCTTTACTAAGGATTTTTCTCTAAACTGTGTCAGATTTCAATCTAGTTGTGGAGGCATTTGGATGGGATGAATAGTTATATTTGAGTGCAATCTTATAGGGGAAAAAATAAAGGAAGAGTTTACATTTTAAGTGAATCTCCTTGGAATCGATTTGTCAAATTTCAAATGTTATGATAAGTTTTTATTATAACAAAAAGATAAAACAATATTTTATTTTATTTTTTTATATTTTTTTTAATTATATATATATATATATATATATATATATATATATATATATATATATATATATATATATATATCACATATTTTCTACTGATATTATCATTGCAGCCATTTTTTTTTGAAATAATATGAAAAATATCCAACCAAAAAAAAACTTTAATATGATATTTTTTCTGCCTGAAGGAGGTTAGACTATATAGCATTATTAACCCATAATGTCACTTGGGAAAGTGACTATTGTACCATTTTGAAAATAAAAAATTAAGGTTGATCAAATAATTTGTTTTTTCTCAGGAGGATGATCTTGAAAATAATGCTAGGGGATAACAAACCTATTGCAAAACTAAGGATAAA
>JARHVA010001321.1:3435000-3442500 GCA_037957365.1 Torreya grandis | reverse complement strand
CTACATTTATGAAAATAGTCCCAAATTATGAATCTATAGATAAGAAAATTGATTTTCATTCTAGACTGCTTGTTTTGATTGAAAAATCCTTCAAAACATTTTCCTAAAAATTTAGGTATTTAATTATTTAAATATTATATCCATATAGAGAGGTAATTATACTTTCTAAATTATCACTAATAATTTTTTTTAATAAGAAACCACAAACCTAATATTATAACAAAAAAAACTTTTTAGAATGTTGGATTTAAACTTCAGAAAAAAATAGAGCAAATAAATAGATGGACACTTTATAGATAAAAATATAAAAAATAATTAACTTGTATTAATCCTATACCAAAAGTAATACATATTTTCAATCCTCTATGCTAGTTTTAACAGAGCTATGCTACTCTCTAAAATATCCATTTACTGCATATAAATTATCAGTGCTTCACTGCTCTCATTCATTCATGTCATCTACTTGCACTATAAAATTAGAGTATATAATAAAAATTATTTTACAAAACAATGTAATCAGTAGCTTTGATTAGAATGTTTAGATGCAGCTGAGAGAGAGAGAGAGAGAGAGAGAGAGAGAGAGAGAGAGAGAGAGAGAGAGAGAGGAGAGAGAGAGAGAGAGAGAGAGAGAGAGAGAGAGAGAGAGAGAGAGAGAGAGAGAGAGAGAGAATGGAAACATTAAATGTAGTAGATGGAATTAGAATTTTTTTTGTAAAAGGCTTTCAATTTTTTTATGTGGCAGGGAAGATTAATTATTTGGTGTGTTGGAGACCACATCTGCCAACACTCTCCCTTAATATTCACTGTCATGTATATCAGTTATGCCTATGTTTTCTTGGATATGATCAAACACGTTCTTTGAAAGAACCTTTATAAAGATGTCTATTAGTTTCTCTTTAGAACTATAAAACTCAAGATATATATCACCATTGCTCACAAATTCATGAATGAAATGATATCTAGTATCAATATGCCTTGTTGTGTTTATGAAACACATGGTTTTTGGACAATGTTGTAGCTTAGTTATTGTCATAATATATTTTTGAATGTTCTTCTTGAGTATGCCTCAATTTTGAAAGTACTCTTCTCATCCACATTACCTGTCAAACTAATAATGTGATTGTAATGTATTCTACTTCGACTGATGAAGTGTCAAAATTGTTTGCTTCTTCAATGCCGAAGAGATTGCACCCAATCCAAGATGAAAAACATAATCTGAAGTGTTTTTTCTATCATCCATGCTACCTCCCTAGTCACTATCCATATAACT
Source organism: Torreya grandis (assembly GCA_037957365.1). NCBI lineage: Eukaryota > Viridiplantae > Streptophyta > Pinopsida > Cupressales > Taxaceae > Torreya > Torreya grandis. Next base: position 3,441,230 of record JARHVA010001321.1, on the reverse strand, counting down.
AATCAGCTTAAAATCATGTGATGGTGTATACATGATCCCAAAATTCTTTGTTCCAGCTATATATCTCAGTATTAATTTACCATCTTTTCAATGAGTTTATTTTTAATTGTATATGAATCATGAAATAATAATAACCCCATAAATAATGTATGGGCTTATGAAAACTAGATATATGAAGCTGCCTACTAATCTCTTGAATGAAGTTGTATCAACAATTTAAATTTTGTCCTCCTTACTAATTTTTAAACTTGTTGTAACTGATGTAGGTGTTGAATTAACATTCAACATCTTAAACATTTTTAACAAATCATTAGCATACTTTTATTGGCATATAAATATGCCTTTCTTGAATTGACTTACTTATATGCCAATAAAATATCTCATAAGCCCCAAATTAGTCATATCAAATTCATCTTTAATGTCTACCTTAAATGATTCAATTGACAATCTCTTGGTGAAAATCAAGTCATCTACATACAAACATACTATCAAAATTTATCCTTCACCATTCACTTTGACATACAAAGTTAGTTCATTTCCACACTTGCTAAACCCATTGTTTATAAAATAAGAATTTATTTTACTATACCAAGCTCTAGGAGCTTGCTTCAATCCATATAATGCCTTTTATATCTTGTAGCCCTTGTGCTCTTCTCCTAAATATTCATAACTAGGTGGTTATTTTATATAAACTTCCTCTTCTAAAATTTCATTTAAGAATGTTGATTTGACGTCCATTTGATAAACCTTCCAATTTTTTTAGTTTGAAATAGATAACACCATTTTAATATTATCTAGTCTTGCTATAGGTGCAAATGTTTCATTTTAATCTATGCCTAGCTATTGTGTGAATCCCTTAGCTACTAGTCTTTCTTTGTGTTTTGCAACTTTCCCATCTACATTAAACTTTGTTTTGTAAACCCATTTTACTCCAATCATGTCCTTTCCTTTAGGAAGTCATACAAGAACCCAAGTTTTATTATTTTTAATTGATTAAATTTCTTCATCCATAAATGCAATCCAATTATCATCTTTAATTACATCCTCAAAGTAAATTGGATCAGCTTGTGCTAGGAATGCAAAATTAGAACATAAAACCATATTTTCTACTTTTTGTGACTCATCATAAATCTCTTTTAGACTAGAAGTCTTCTTTGAAGTGTTTATCGACTATGATCTCAATGATGCAAGTGTTGGATTAGATGATTCACTATTGTTATTACTAGCTGGAGTAGATGGATTTGGAGTGGTAAGTGCCTTAGAATGCATTGAAGATTTACTTGTGAAACTTGAGTAACATTTACTTGTGTATTAGGATTCACATTTGAATTTCATTGTCCTCATTCTCTTGTGGAACATTGGCTGTAATTATAATTGTTTTTTCAATGCTTCCATCCCATGCTACTTCTTCTTCCACAAATTTTAGATCATCATTGATTATTACCTTCTTTGTAACCAGATTTTATGGTTTGTATGCTTTGGATTATTCACTATACCCCACAAAAATGCACTTTTCACCTCTATCATCCAATTTATTTTTCAAATTTTGAGGTATTGAGTATGCTACACATCCAAAGGATCTCAAATGTGAAACACTATGCTTATTTTAGCTCCAAACTTCTTGTGGTATATTATTTATCATTACTTTTGTTGGACACCTATTCAAAATGTGTGCTTCAAATACAACCACTTCAGCCCAATATTAATTTATTGGATGCTTAGATTTTATCATGCTTCATGTCCTTTACATAATTATAATATTCTTTATTTTGGTTACTCCATTTTATTGAGGTGTATATCTTGTTGTAAATTTTTTTCTTATTCTATTTGCCTTGAAAAATTTCAGAAAATCATTTGATATGTATTCACCACCTCGATCGGTTGTCAATATTTAGATATAATATCCACTTTCCTTTTCAAATTTTACCTTGAACTCCTTAAAAACAAAAAACACATATTATTTGTATTTCAAACAATAGACCCAAGTTTTGCGGCTGAAATCATCAATGAATGTCAAAAATATAGATTTCCACTTATGGAGGGTGTTTGCATCAATCCATAAAGGTCTAAATGGACTATCTCAAGTGGATGACTTACCCTATAAGATTTTCCAATTTGAAATTTTTATCTATGTTACTTTGCTAGTATGCAACTCTCACATGTTTTAAGTGGATTTATTATTAGAAATACATATACCATTCTCTTTCTATACAACATCAAAAAAAATTTAATGTTTAGATGTCCAAATATTAAGTTCCATAACCAAGATTAATCCTTGCATGAAATTTTAAATTTTTATTTTGCAATTTTTTACAATCCTTGAGGTTATAAACATAGTTTACTTTGGATCTTAAGAGGAAATATTCTATTTCTCATCATTTCAAAATTTGTAATTATCCTATTACTAGGTTTCTTGTCTAAAATCACACATTCACCATTCTCAAAGTATATCCTATACCATTTTTCACCAATTGACTAATTCTTATAAGATTCTATTGTAATCTAGAGGGATATGTTTCTTTTCACCTTGTTTTGTTCTTATGTTAATTTATCCTTTCCCCATGATTGATACTTTGTGATCATTTCTCAATTTCACTTCTGATTTTATTGAATCATATAGTTTTACAAACACCTCCTTACTATGAGTCATTATTACTACACCCGCTATCAAAAACCATACTTCCTTTGAGCTCTCTTGTGCAACATTACATGTTATCAACATTGTGTTTTATTTACTAGTGTTGGGTTGATTTTCATTTTTAAAATTTACCTTTTGTTTATCCATATCATATTGTCTTTTTCTACATTAAGATGCAAAATTTCCAAATATTTTATAATAATGACATTGGATATTAGATTTATCATACCTTTTTCCTTGATAATGGCTATGAAAATGGATGTTGCCTCTTCCTCTTGTTGGTGTGAAATATGTATGTGGAATTGATGTTGGTTTGCTTTCAAATTTATTATATTTTCTACCTCCTCTTGATGAAAAATGACCTATACCTCTACTGTAATTTGATCTCCCTCTTGTTATATTGAATAAAAGCTAAGTTTTGAATGTATTTTCTAATGAAGATACCCCTAAATGGTTTATCCTCTGATTGTGTGATAAAATTGACACCATTAATTCATCAAATAATCGTTGAGTTAAACCCTTAGATTATTCAATGTCTACTACTACTAAATTGACTTTGCAAGAAATATTCTAAGTAATTTTTCTACAACCTTTTGGTATTCTATACTCTCACCAAGAGTTATTATTTGATTTACAATTCCCATTACATGTGTTAAAAATGAGTCTATATTATTTGATTTACAATGCCCATTACATGTGTTAAAAATGAGTCTATAGTCTCTTCTAGGTATTTTTAATTTAGTAGTTTTAACTTTGCTTGTATCTTGGTATGCTATTTGTAGGCTTTCACATGCTTGCTTTGACCTTGTAGCATTTTCAACATCTGAAAGTATTGATTCCTCTATGGCTTTATAAATGAAAACTAATTCTTTGGTGCCCTTTTCCTTATTCTCCTTGAGCAAGCCATTTATTGTTTGTGACAATGCCTAATATGCCTATTGGTTTGTTGGTTCAAGGATCCCATTTTCAATCAGGTCCCAAATATCATGTGAACAAAATAGGTTTTCCATTTTTATCCACCAAAAATCATAATTTTTTTGATTAAATATTGCTATTTGGGGTTAAGAAATGCTACCACTTATTTCAACCATCGCTTCTTTAAAATTGATCTCCTTCTATTTGATTTATACTATTAGAGTTTGTCATTCCCTTTTTATAAAAATCTATTTTAGCTAATGGTGCTCCCTTAATTTTTGATCTTACGCCTGAGCTTTAACTATAGCTCTTTCCTTTTATCTTATGCAAGTGTTGCAACTTTTGTGTTGAAGGATTGTTTCCTTGACTTTGATTTCCTCCCAATCAATCTCTTTGGAGGGCTATATTTTGTTTTACCTTCCATGATCTATACTTTATTTTGGTTGTGCTTCTACTGCACCCTTTGATCTAACCTAACTCTTTCAATAGTTTTCTAGCTGTTGGCTCTAATACAAATTTGTTGTATTTAAACTTCATAAAAAATAGAGTGAATAAATAGATTGACACTTTATAGATAGAAAAATATATATAGAATAATTAACTTGTATTAATCTTCTGTAAAAAATAATACATATTTTCAATCCTCTATGCTAGTTTCAACAGGGTTGCGTTAGTCTCTAATACATTCATTTGCTTCATAAAAATTAATAGGGATTCACTTCTCTCATTCATTAATTTCATCCACTTACATTTTAAAAATAGAGTATATAATAAAAATGATTTTACAAAATAGAGTAATCGGTAGATTCAAATAGAAGGATATAGATGTAGATAAAAAGAGAGATAAAAAACATCAAATGGATTAGATGGCATTGGAAATAATTCACTGCAAAAGGCTTTCAATTTGTTTGACGTGGAAGGGGATATTAATTATTCACTAAGCTAAAGACCACATCCAACAATATAGAATGCAAATTTAAAAATGTAATTGATGTTTATATACAAAATACTTATGTTGGTTACTCTACTTACTCTACTAAAATTGGCATATATTCTAAGATATATTATAATAAAGTATTGTTTTTGTCTCCTTAATTTCATGGTTTTAACAAAAATAGAAAATCCTTATTTCATATTCCCTATTTTTAATTAATATTTACTCTCTATTCAAATGACTAACAGATTTAATTCCTACAGGTTTGAAAAGGTTCAACCTAATCTCTAAAATTAAAACCTTTTAAAATTTTAAAGTTTATATTTTATTTAACGTAAGTTTATAATAATGTATATACTTTGATACAACTATTTATTTTAACTTATTAAATAATTATATACCCTTAAACTTATAATTAGATCAACACTTCAAATTTAATCATTGCCCCCAAACTAGCATATATTTATAGAAAATGGAAGTTAAAAAAGTGAAGAACCAACTCCATCTTTAAAGAGAATGAACTATAATATGAGATCGCTAACAATAATCACACTTTTAAGTTAGAATTGGTTTCCAAATAATACCTATTAGGAAATTTACATTGACAATTCTAACTAGACATCATTATCTCTAAGTATGCATTTTTTTACCAAATGGGAAACCATCTTGTTCTTTCAATTCATCTTTTAAAAAATTATCAAACTGATTACTATTTGGAACTAGTATTGCTTGTGAATCATTGTTAGTACTAAATGCAATTTTTTCCTATTCTAAAACTGGATTCCTATTCTAATTTCTGGTGCTAGATGATGAACATTTCTCATAATTATGGCATCAACTATATTGTAATTGCAATTCATATTGGATATGTTGTTCCTGCTCCCCCTTATTTTGAGTACAGTGCCATGGTCTATATATAAATCCAAACATATGTTCCAAGCCATTTTCCTGATGAAAAAATATAAATGGATCCATCAACCCAATTCACAATTTAACAAAAAGTTAATAATATTACTACTGTAGTAAATTGTTGGCTGACATGGGCTCTAGCTCACCAAAAGTTAATCTCCCCTACCCTGTCATCTATTTCTATAGTTGTGCCACTGCCAATTTTCATTAAATGCCTGGTATTAATGACAACAAATAAATATTCCAAATATCTCTTTCTCTTAATTGTTTCCTATGCCTTCTTTAATAAATTTTAAATGCATTATCTCTTTCTTTTAAGCAACTTTAAGAGACTTCCAGGGAAGGGCAATCAAATACATTTTTTTGGTTATATTTGGAAATTGATAATATATACTCTATTTTGTATGAAGGCATACATACAAGTAGTTAAGTTAAGCTATTTTGTATGTAAAAAATGATATACTCTATTTTGTTTTGAATGTAAAAAATAAATGAATGACTAAGAGAAATGCAACTTTGTTGGCATAAACAATAAAAAATTTAAATCTCTTTTGGAAGAAAATTATTATAAAGTTTAACTATTTGTTGAAACTGGTGAACCGCTCACAGTAGAATTCAAACAAAAAAATCATAACAACCAAATAAAATTGACCGGAACAAACTAAGACAATTTATATTATCATTCATATCAACTAATTCAGGGGATTACATTCATCTAGCAATAGACGGACTTATAAAGTTTTGTCATGCCCAAACAATGAACTAATCTTAATGGTCATAATGAGGTCCATGCACATTCCTTACCACTAGAACTGCCTTGATTTTGACTACCAT